>FIZR01021204.1:0-12913 GCA_900060175.1 Ferrisia virgata | reverse complement strand
ACATACCCGACGATGAAGACGAAACCAACAAATTCCTTTCCTTCATCTCCAAAATCAAACTAAAAAACCAAATTTAGCAATGGACACTGGGCGTAACAATCCTGGCAATTATACACGCCCAGTATAATAAAAAAGTAAAAAAAAAAAAAAAATGTAAATCCTAACATTTTTATTTAAGGCAAACTGCTATTTTGGAAATTTCTGGAAAAAAAAATTATTAAAACAATATTTCACCTCTTTAAGACCTTAGGTCACCTTTAAATGAAATATTTTCGAGTACGAATTTGTTCAAATATTTCTCTCGTTTTGTAGTTTAACCTACCTTTTTGGTACGTTTATAATCTCACCTTTGAAATTTATAACTTTGATAAGACTGCGAAACCTCTCGGACACCCTACTGCTCCAAATACCATATACTGTTCCGAAAGAATAACACAAAAGTTGAATACACGTGCAAACTTTGTTCGAGTTGAAAACTAAACGTAGCACACACGTTAAAACTCTCAAATCTTTTATGGCAGCAACTTTAGTAACTTACCTAATACTCGGTGAACAGCGTTGAAGAAAAACGTTATTTTTACGAATTTGGTCTCGAAGGGAAAAAAATTACGACACTAAAGATGCCCGTTCGAACGAACATTTTCAAGAAGAGATTTAGTTTTTCGTATTTAAAAGAAAAAGAAAAACTCCCATTGAATAAGGCCGATGAACGACTAAATAAGTTTGAAATTTTCCTCCAATGACAAGTCACACAATTTTACTTTTATATATAGCTTATAAAATAAAAATCATCCGCGATAATGCTGAATTGGTGAAGTCGAACGAGTGAAAATTGATTTTATTGACTTTAACGACGAATTTGTACTAGTTTTTGAAGCATAACGAACTCAAAGTTGGAGACAAGCTGTAGTGATTAAAAAAAAATTTACAAGTTTCGTGCTTTACTTATGTAAAAATACCTACCACAATACTGTACACTAGGATGTTTCAATTTGAAGTTTTTTCCGTTGAAGGAGGGGCAGTGAAAAAAGTTACGAAATGGTGTCGAATAAGCGTGGTGAACTTTCCAAATCGACCCTTACTCCATCTCCATTCGGTTTGGAATTTTTAAAAATTTCCATAAACAAATGAAATTTTCTTTTTTATTTCTTTTTTAATTTTTAGCCTGATTTTCTATGTCATATTGTCGATGAAAACCAGACTATTACAGTCTATCGACCAACGGCGGATGAGGGGGGAATATTTTAAAAATCTGTTTTGAGATCTTAGAAGACCATTAAGACAATTTTCAGCCATGTCAGATATTTATTTTTATTTCTTTTTATGTGGTCAATCGGCTCAGTCTGGCGGTGGATTAGATATATATATGAGTGGGGATGTACTTCGGTCAAGATTCAGTTCTATCCTATTTTGGGGGGAGGGGGTGCTGAGGGGTCAAAAACACAAAAATTGTCCCTTTTTTAGCTAATTTATAGAAAGTCAAATGTTGCGTAGCGTATCCAAAAATCAACCTCTCAACTTAATTAGGAGGAGGGATATAGGGATTTTCCCCCCTTTTGACCCTGAAAAAGGACTCTTCCTCCCATATCTCCTCGCCGAATTGAGCTAGGAAGTTGAAATTTGGTATGTACATTCAGTTGAAACCCTGGATGTGCCTTTTGGGGGTTCCGACTTTTAAACTCCATGTCGCACACCCCCTAGCCCCAAAAAAGTGGGTTTTTGATCGTTTTTTTCATTTTTCTAATTTCTTGAGTTTGTTTCTCTTATAACTTCCCTCCAAATTGAGTCAGTAAGTTGAAATTAGCTATGTTCATTTAGTAGGGGGCCCTAGATATGCCTTTGGGGGGGGTATATACTTTTCAACTGCATTGCACCCCCTCAAAGTCTTGAAAATGTGTATCTCCAAATAATAAATTCCTTTAAAGTTCGAAAATTTTCAAAAATTTTCCAAAAATTGAATAAAAGATTGTTTTGGAAATTTTTCTCAAAAATGGAATTAATATGCTTGTACAAACTCAAAGTTATTATTGTTGGGAAATTTTTGTCATTCCTCCTTTTTTCAGTAGGCTTTAAAAAAAGGTCAGTTTTTGCATTTTGTCACGATTTTTTAAAAACCCATATTTTTTTTTTTGAGAAATGGTCCTCCTGAAATGGATTTAGGACGTCAATGGGTATGTTTTATTTACACAGATTTTGTAAAACTTGTGTTCGGATGCTGAATTTCAAAAACCAGAATCCAAACAAAAAACCACCGGCGGAGTAGCTTTTTGAAATGGATTTCGGATTTTCAAAACGTACTTTAGAAAACTGATAACATGATCGAAAAGAAGAAAATTTTAAAAGTGTTAAAAATCCAGAATTTCTAGAATCAGTGAAAATAAAACATACCCAATTTTAGATGATTAAGCAAAAAATATCAATTTTATCGTCCATAGAAGATTTTTCAGGGGTCGCTTAAAGAATGGGTTTTTCATGTTTTTTCGAGAATTTTTTAACATCATCAAAATTTTTTTTTCTGTAAATTCTCAGTAAAATAGACCGAGTACGCTTAGCTTTGTCTACTTAAAATCTGTTTTCCTTGCTTCTGCCCTTTTCAGGTGTTCTTAGTTAGTATTCCAGCCTATAAAAATACAGTATAAATAGTTCAAAAAAAGAAAAAAAAATGAAATACCTTTGAAAGCGTAAAATACATAGATGAAATGTGTCCCTTATGATGAAATTATTTTCAAAAAAACATTTTCTCAATTTTTAACAAATTAATTTTAAAATACGTTTAAAAAAACCGTTTTTGGATGACCCTGAAAAATCGCCTGTGGCGATTAAAATTGAAATATTGCAATCAATCGTCTAAAATCTATGTCCTAAATCCATTTCAGGGAGACGTTTCTCAAAAAAAATTTCCTTCGTTATTTTTCAAAAAATCGTGAAAAACCGCACTGAAAGATATGAAAACAGCAAAAATTTTCCAACAATGGTCATTTTGATTTCAAGTGTGTATGATAATTCCGTTTTTGAAAAAATTTATCAAAGATTGTAAGTTTAGGAAACTGAGTCAGGGGGCTGCTACTTTTACCGCATTCTTTTGAGGTCATTTCGCAACTATTGTGACCCTGCCGTTTTCAGATGGCCGAAAAAATTAAAATCAAATCTACCTTGTGTGTATTAGAATGTTTCGTTTTCAGTTTTTTTCTTCGATGTAGGGGGGTGGGGGCGTAGTAAGAAAAGTTGCGAAATATATGCCAAATCAAGGTGCTAAAAAATTTGGAATCTTCAAATTGGCCCTTACCCCAAATCCTCTTTCGGTTTAAAATTCTAAAATTTACATAAAAAATGAAAAAAAAAAACATTCAATAGATCACATGAGGCTGTAAAAATAATTTTCTCGATTTTTTTTTTTCTTTTCAAGAGTTCCAAAACTATGTTTAAAACTGGAAAAATCAGAAGTTTTGAATTTTTTTAGGGTAAAAAAAAGTCACGAAAACTTTTTTTCAGCTCGTATGTGGTCTATGTAAATTTTGAAATTTTAAGCTAAAATGGGGTGAGATAAGGGTCAAGTTATAGCCCTAAATATTTAGCACGTTCATTTGACGTCATCTCGTAACTTTTTTTCTTCACCTCCTCCTTTCATCTTTCGAAAGAACCCTAAATTTTGAAACGCCCTACTATGCACCGCTGGCTTGGTAATTTATCCCGCGAATAAAATGCTAGTAAATTGAAAATTCAAGGGGTACCCAAACAAAGTCTTAAATTACGAGAAAAAAAACCATTCGAAGGCGACTACAGATTGAAGGGGCTAATGATACCAACAATCTAGCATACATAACGAGGCCAACGGAAGAAGAAGAACAAGCGTATACGAGCCTTTAGTAATAAATTTAATGTTGCGAATAAAGCTCCATACACACTAACAATTCGCCATTCGCCATAACGCGAAGCCTCGCCGTGCCGTTGGCTAAGTATCGTTTCATTAAAGAGACAAATTCTAGGCTAATTTTACGCTGCCACGCCATCGCTAGCACGTTCGAGCCATCAACTTGGCCGACAAGTTGCGTCTACGGTTCAAATTAAAGTCGCAGTCCCAGTCCCAGTGGCAAGAGCCCGGCACAAATACATGGTCGACGTAACGTACGAATTTACAAATACGTTGGTTGGTTGCGGCCAGCGGCGACGAATAGAGAAGCGAGCATAACGCGAGTAAATTTTTCAAAAGTTGAAATTCGCCATAACCGACGTCAAGTAACATTATTCGAGCGTCAGACAGTCTTGGCGCTGTAACCATTAACTACAAATGACTCGGAAAACAAAAGGCGAAACGGGACGGGGCACGGGGCACGCGGGTCTTGTGCAGCAGGGTGCGGACTGCGAAATGACGGGCGTTTTAACGCTACCATCCGACAACACGATTATGTCAAAATTTAAACGAAATCTTCCGCTTAGTTGTAAAGAGTCTTTCATAAACTCGTACTACGTACTTAGTTTTACTATGTAGGTACCTACTTTTACAGCGACGAATAATTTGCGAGTACAGTACTCAGACTACAAACGTATGTATGTTTGCTGTTGTTTCGCTACACCTATATCGACGGAAGTTTTCTAAAAATTCTTTACTCGTGACTTTGCAGCGTATCGCAGAATTTTCTAGTTTATTACGAGCATACATAGGCGGATTTTACGAAGAGGATGGGCTGAGTACTCTCAGATGTGGGATTGGACCCCGTTCACCAGGTTTTCTGAGTACTTACGCTGAATCGAAAGTTGAAAAAAAAAGCACCGAAATGCGTTGCTTTTTGAGCATGATTTTCATAAAATAAAAAAGGTAGGATAATTGTCCATTCGTGGAAGAAAAAAAGTACTCTGCGATGTTTTTTTCCTTTGGTGATGACAAAGACCTGCGAATAATCCAAAATCTGTACTGGCATCAAAGCGCAAACATGAAGATCTGAAAGGAATATTTGGGGAACAGATGTGGCATTCATTAGATGAGGAGTACGTCAAGGCTCCACTCTCTCACCAAGAATAGACGATCAGAGTTACTGACAAGAAACTTATCGACCAACTCACCCTGCAAGACCCTGAGTGATACCATCAAGTGCGCAAAGAACCGCCAATTAGAGGTGAAAAAATGCACACAATCTGCTGTAAAGGAGACGTGACTACGACGACGATGACGATGGTAAGGGGTACAGGTACATATTGCAGTGAATAGCTCAAATTCCTAACAGGCACATCTAAAACATTTACTGCCCGTACATGCCAAATTTCAACCTCTTAGATCAATTTGGAGGGGAGATACGCATGGGGCAAACTCAAAAAAAAAGAAAAACTATCCAAAAATTCAATATTTTGAGTTTGGATGGTGTATAATGAAGCTGAAGTGTAGAACCTGTCCAAAAATTACATCTAGGACTTTTACTAAATCTATATATCAAATTTCAATCTCATAACTCAATTTGGAGGGGAGATATGCGCAGGACGTCGTTTTTTCAACGTCAAAAAGGAAAAATCACCTCCATATCTTCTTTCTGTTTGACCTGAGAGGCTAATTTTTTGGATGCATTGTACAATTTTTGATTCTCTATCGATTGACTCAAGAAAGAACAATTTTTGCAATTTTCAACCCTTCAACATCTCCTCCTCTAAATCTGAGCATAACTGAATTTTAACTTGAGGTCATCCAAGCTCAAAAATATCAAATCTGCTGCCAATCTAAACCTGCTGCCCAAATTTTACCAATTTTGGCCGATATCGATATGAACAAATGATTTTTAGTGAATTGTTAATGGTCCAAATTTGTCAGCACTTGATCATTAAGAGTTGGTGGTCAATGGTGGACTGTCAAGAGTTGACCCACAACAGTGGACCATGAACATCCATTATATCAAGATTTCAACTCTCGATGGTTCGGATCCATCAACACTTGACCATCGGTAGTTGACAGTCATCTATAGACTGTCAAACGTTGACCTTTCAATAGTGGACCATCATGATTCGGACTTTTAACAGTATACCATAAGCAGTTGACCATCAGTATCCAGACTACTAACATCTTGAACGTCAACCTGAATGTTAAGAAAAAAAAATACCAAGTAAATTTTCAAAATTCTTTGAGTTGTCACTTCTTTGGTTCCAGCAGAAGTCCAAATTTCATATTTACTGGCATAACTTTGAAAAAATTTCTATTTTTCCAACGTTAGGAATTTTGAAAATTGCTTAGCATTTTTTCGTTAATCATAATCCAATTGTTGATGGTCCAAATTTGTCAATACTTGATCATTAGGAGTTGATGGTCAATAGTGAAATGTCAATAGTTGACCAACAATAGTGGACCATCAAAATTTGGACTATCAACTCATGATGGTCTGAATCCATCATCATCAATTGTGGATTGTCACGAATTGACCCACAATAGTGGACCATGAACACTGGCACCACCAAGATTTGGGCTGACAACACTTGACCATCAATAGTTGATAGTCAATTGTGGACTGTCAAGAATTGAACAACAATAATGGACCATCAACACCTGTACCACCAAGATTTGAACTGACCTGACGGTCCGAATACATTAACACTTGACCATGAATAGTTGATATTCAATACTTTACTGTCAAGAACTGAACAACAATAATGGACCATCAACACCTGCACTATCAAGATTTTGACTGACAACTCTTGACAGTCCAAATACATCAACACTTGACCAACAATAGTTGATTGTCAATTGTGGACTGTCAAGAATTGAACAACAATAGTGGACCATCAACACCTGCACCTTCAAGATTTTGACTGACAACTCTTGACAGTCCAAATACAGAAACACTTGACCATCAATAGTTTATATTCAACTGTGAACTGTCAATAGTGGATCATCAAGATCCAGGCTGTCAACAGTTGACCATCAATATCCGGATCACCAACATCTTAAACGTCAACTTGAATGCTAAGAAAAAAAATGCTAAGCAAATTTTCAAAATTCTTTATGTTATCACTTCTGTGGCTCCTGCAGAAGTCCAAATTTCTTTCGAAGTGACATAATTTTTAAAAAATTTGCGACTTCTTTGCAACCTTAGAAATTTTAAAAACTGCTTAGCATTTTTTTCATAACATTTAACTTTTTTGTCGAACATAATCCAACTGTTGACGATTCAGATGTTTACAGCTCAAAATAGTGGACCATCAGTATTGAGGCCAACAACATTCAGGCCATCAAACTCTGAACAATCCGGATTTTGACTGTCCAGATTTTGATGGTCAACTGATGATGTCAATATAAAGGAATAAATATCTGGCATGGCCAAAAATGATCTGACTAGTCTTCTAAGACTCCAAAACGGATTTCGTTGTTATTATCTACTCTTCCCTCCCTCATCCCACCTTCCTCTCCCGTTGGTGGATAGTCTGTGGTGACCTGGTTTTCATTGAGAATATGAAATTGAAAATCAGACCAATGGCAGGGTATTGTGGGGTAAGAATAGGCGAAATGCCTTTGATCCCCGATTTTCGGAGTTTACACAGAACATCATTGAATATCTTTAAAGAAATGTTTATGATCAACATAATTTTCCTCGTCCTTCCCCTGTAGCTTGGAATAACGAAATGACGCTTTATTTTGGAAAAAAATTTTGTATTCAAGAATGTTTGAGGAAAAATTAGATTTTAATCTGAATGTGTAGGGTGATGATGGGTTTATCAACATGAATTTTTCATCCTGTGAAAGAGAGGAGAGAAATTGACAAAAAGAAAACTTTGAATTACAGTAACTGTAGACCATTGGCGAGTAGATGGAGGGGAGGGGGGGTTACATAACATTTTTTTCAGTAAATTCATATTTAGTACGTATATTTACGATCAGTTCACTTCAAAATATCGGATGAATTGGATTTTAATATGTATGCAAAATTTTCGCCGAACTTTTTCTCAACACATCCGAAACAAATGAATGGAATTCTCCAGCGGACGAGTTTCACATCCGCACTAGTCACATAGCTTCGCAGGGCACGTTGTATTAATCTACGGTCTTGTGTCCATATCACGTACGTATACATTTTATAAACGATGATGGTATTGAGGAGACAGGCATAGAGAGAAGAAGGAAAATGTTGACGCGAATAGGGGATAAAGGGCGTGGTGCGGTAACGCGTTGAAAATTCATTAATGGGTATCAGTCTCGCGGGTATTTTAAGGCTATTCGATGAAAAATAAATAATGCGCAGCGCATTATAGTCTTTAGAAATGCTTGGTAAGCTTCTTGAGAGAAAGAGCTGCCTGCGAACGCGAATGCGAATTTTCTTTTTTAATGAAAAGAAGCCCGAGAGGATGCGAGAATGCAGTACACAACACTGTGAAGAGAGAAAAGTGCCGAGAAGCTTCGAAGGAGAGAAAAAAAAATATCGCTGTACTAATTAATTATTTTTTCATAAGTCGACCCGTCGTCGACAACGAACGACGACGATGTGGCGATGGCGCAGCGTACGACTCCCTGGCTCGTATAAAAATTCAAACAAATTACTCGGGCGGTGTTTGCTTTGAAATTACGTTTCGTTTATACGCCATACTCGGTAATTAACTGCGGATCGGTATAGCGAAAACATTAAAAAGGGTAATTTTTAATTTCACCCGACACAGCGGCGTGCAAATTCTATGTAAAAAAATCTTCTTACGGTGTAAGTGGGGCGGGAGCGAGCGGCGTGCAAATGCGAGAAGTGTCGAGTTTAACGTTGTATAATGAAGAATTCAAATGAGCGAATTTTTTTTTTTCACCCTGTTTCGTTACTTGGTTCGAAGAACATCACATTATGTAGGGCAGTAGTGGAGTGCATGTAATTATTTTAGTTCAG
Organism: Ferrisia virgata; assembly: GCA_900060175.1. Lineage (NCBI taxonomy): Eukaryota > Metazoa > Arthropoda > Insecta > Hemiptera > Pseudococcidae > Ferrisia > Ferrisia virgata. The sequence goes on along the minus strand of FIZR01021204.1, from coordinate 4,076 downwards.
TAAATTAATGAATATTTGTTGAAGTAGGTAAATTAGAAAAAAAGGCCAAACTCTTGTTTAAAATGCGAGTAATAGTCTTATGTCTATAATCAAAAGTTTACTACATTCTGGGCAATTATTTCGTTTGGTGGAGTCTTCCAACATTCTATAATGAGTAATTAAAAGCTAAACGTACAAAAGATTACTTTGTGAATGTTAAAAGTACAGGACAACGTGATTGGATGATCATCGTCAAATGAAAAACAATTTGTTTGTACTTAATTTCGAGGTTTACAGCGTTTCGTAGTTTTCAAGTAAAACTCGTGATTTTAATTTAAAATTGTAACTTTTCACTTTACAAAGTTCAAGTACAAATTTTCGATTTCAACTCCTTTGTGTAAATCATTATTTTACTGGCATAACATTTTTTTCGTACTCAAATTTAGCCTTTTTTTCTAATTTTCTGTTGCCAAAATGGAAATAAAACAAGAGCATCGCAACGCGTTATTTTTTAAACCTGATTTTCATAATTGCAGTGAATGAGAAAATTATCCATTCGTGGAAAAAAAAGGACTACTTTTTTATGTCATATTATCAATGAAAATCAAGCTATTTCAGTCTTATCAACTTACGGCGCAGAGGGGGGGGGGTATTAACAAAATCCGATTTGGGGTGCTAGAAGATCATCACGACCATTTTTAGCCATGTCAGATATTTATTTTTATTTTTTTCCCCCAACGTTAAAATTATTTACTCTACTTGACACTGACCAAAATCTCTCCAATTCGATTAATATGATCAATTTGGCGACCGATTCGATACATATGAGTGAGAATGACCTTGGATCAAACTTCAATTATGCCCAAATTTGGGGGAGGGGGTGCTGAGAGTCCAAACTGTAAAAATTGTTCTTTCTTCAAGTAAATCGATAGAGAATCCAAAGCTTTATAACATATCTAAAAATCAGCTTCCTGGATCAGTTAGGGGGTGAAATATAAAAGTTATCCCCCTTTTTGACCTTGAAAGAGGGCTGTTCTTTCCCTATCTTCCTTCCAAATTGAGCAAGGAAGTTGAAATTTGTTATGTAAATTTGGTAAGAGCCATTCAGCCTCGTCGCACCCCCTCATAGCCTCAAAAATGTAGTTTTTCGGTCGATTTGTCTGATTGTTTGAGTTTGTTCTTCTCCCCCCCCCCCCCTTCTAATTTATCTAGGAAGTTTCAATTTGGTATGTATATTTAGTAGAGGTCCTAGATGTGTCTTTTGAGTGTGTCGACTTTTCAGCCTGATTGCACCCTCTCAAAGCCTTGATAAGACTCGAGGAGGTACTCGAGTATATTTCGGCTACTACCCCTCCTCCAATTTGCCTATATCGAGGATAGTACGTAATGAAAAAATTATAGCTTCGAAAGGAGTCAGATGGCTAACAATGTGAACGACTACCCCACGTTTAAGGGGGCCCATATTGAAGGTAGATCATGGTGAAAAACATCACCTAAAGGTGATATGAAGTCGAATTATTTTGTTTTTTTTTTATTGTGTAGTGTTATTTGTCAAGTTTTCGATATCCTTCCCTTAAAACTCCCCCTACCCTGATATGAAGCCAAAAAGACTAAAATTTCGGCCGTAAGGGTAATTTTGAATTCTCTACATACCTTTGAAAAATTTTCTCATTTGAAGTGTAACACTTGGGGTAGCTCCCATGTAAGATCTATACTAAATTTACACATAAAATTTCAACTCTTTTCTCAAATAAGTGAAGAGGGAGAAAGGTGCTAAAGATATGAGAGAGATAAAATCAACAAATCAAAAAATTTATCCAAAATGGTTATCTCACCAGAGTTGTGAAGGGATGTGACGAAGCTTGACAATCGAAACTTCCAAAAGCCTCATCTATCATCTCTATCAAATCTACATTTCAAACTTCCACCGTGCAGTTGAATGAAGGGGGGGGTGTGTGTGCTTGTCATAAGCTCGAAAAATAAGAAAAACTTTTCGTGGTAAATACTATCTTAGGACCTTCTACTGCACCTACTCATTGAATTCAAGCTCCTTGTTCAAAAAAACGCCCATGTCATCCCTCCTAATTAACATAATTGGCTGCGTTTTGGATATGTTTTATAAATTTTTATTCCCTGTCGATTGGTTCAGAAACAAAAAAATTTTGCGATTTTTGTACCTCAGCAGCGTATTTTTAAAATTTAAAGATGACCGAATTTTTAAACTCAATGTTGCCTCGGCTTGTGTATAGCAAATCTGCCATCAATCTAACCCTGCTGTTTTGAATTTAGCCCATGTTGGTTTGTATTGAGTTAACAGGGTTTAGTTTTGGGTATTTTTGTGTAGGCGTGTTTAATTTCACATGAGCCTTCTTCGTCCCTTTCTTCGTGAGCCAACCGTGCTAAAACTTTCTACGCAGTTGATTTGGCGAGAGTGAAAACATATTCTCGTCGCTTTCGATAGTTAACACGGTTAATACTGGAAGGCGAATGTTCAACTTCGACTGTCGAATTCGGCAAACCCTATTTAGTAACGAGTTTTTTGAAATAATCCGCTAACCAAAAGGATTAATGTTTCAGATGCTACGTAGGTACTCTAGAACAACGCGTAGTTAATCGGCTTTTGAGTCGATTCTTTGGTTCTTTGGTAACATGACGTTATTCTTTAGTATTACCTCCGGCATCTCAAATCGCTATTGTTTGATAATATTCTGCTACTCCTTCCGTACTAATCACAAACAGCAAGAGGATACGTAGACGTAGGCTATTTAGTAGTATAACTCATACGCATCGAAAAAGATGGTCGAGTTTTCGCGACCTATAATACATATGTAATACATGATACCTAATTCCACGCCCATCGATGTAATTATTAAAACCATTGCACCAGTCTGCCTATGTATTGGTTTTACGTAATTAAAGCGCAACGACTTTCAAACTAAATGGTAACAAAAAAGGGTGACAAAAGTCGTTTTAATGCTATTTTAGTGCACCGATGTGGTTGTTGATGGTTTTAGGGTCATCGATTTAATCCCCACTTTACCCAGTCCGCTGTAATGATGTCTCGTCTACCATGTATAATGTTTTCGGAAACTAAAGGTAAAATAGAAAAAAAAAGGTCTCAAAAATGTTATTACCTACGCAGGATACCATCAACTCTACAAAGAAAGTGGTAATAGTATTAATAATTCACAAAACGTTGGCTCATCAGAGTAGGGCACAGGTCAATAGCGAAGGCAACGAGACTCGATGCAAATTAAAAAGAAGAAAATGTCAACCATCAAAAACGTCGAAGAAGGTTACGAACGCGTCGCGCGTTAATAAAATTGCATATCAAATACGCCCGTAGGAGTAAAAAGCTATCGTTCGTTGTCGTCTTCTGTTCCGTTCATCTCGCTTGAAACGACAACGATGAGAAGAAGCGTTTCTTGCTATCGTCTCCCTGTACCTTTTCTTTTCAGTCTTTTTTTTTTTTTTTTTTTCCTTATTTATTTATAATTCTGTACTACGTCTCGACCAAGGTACACCTTATATATTGACGAGTTAGACAACCAATGGCGTTGATAAAACTGGCGGCCCAATGTCTTAATTGAAGCAACGCGTCGCGTTTATCAATTAGTACCCGAACGTTGTTTAATCGCTTTCGAATAACTTTGATCTGCTTTGACATCGGATACGTTCACATAGGTTGACTAGGTACATACAATGACAGTGCCCAGACTCGTAAAATAATACTACAATTTACTAAATTAACGAACCGCTATTATCATTCGTGACAACAAAGAGCGAAATTTAACATCTTTTGTTTGCGTTTTGCGTGATACCAGCTATTTCGAAATATTAAACCGTTTGCTGACCGGAAATTTATTCGGCGAACATTTACAGCACCAGCCGAACAAATAAGATGAAAATTTTATACCTAGCACCACGTAAAAGCCAAATTATACACTAAGTTTGACCTTTGCTACAAGAATAATTGACGTATATTCAACTATAACTTTGGATAATTGAAGGAAACGATCAACTAGAAAAAATTTCATCAATGTACAGAGTGACCCAAAATTTGTGCAACCCAAAAAAATGATTTTTTCAAAAACAAT
>FIZR01021203.1:0-30400 GCA_900060175.1 Ferrisia virgata | reverse complement strand
ACTCTCCCCCCCCGCCGCATTCCACACGCTTATCATCAGCCAGAATCAGAAATTAATAATCTGCAGGTGCAAATCTCTATTCCGAGTGCTAATTACTAAGATGATACAAATTTCTAAATTTAAATTTTATATCGTCAACTAATCATCATCTATATAAATTCTACCCTTTCTTTTTCGTTAATACATTTTCATCACGACGCTCATTTTTATTCTCAAATCACATGTCACTGTTTTGACTCGTGCATCATGATGACTTGAAAATTCCATTAATATGAGATAACTTCAACTTTTATCATAAATCTATCATTAATAGATTCAGGTGTTTTGATTATCAGATCACAATTAGGTTCAAAATATGGTGTCATTTTGTTTGATCTTTCGAATTATAATAATTTTTAGATCATTTTGACTTTTAGATTATTTCAATGTATAGCTCTATGTATGACCTATGATCAGAGTTGCGTTACAAGATGCTCAATGGTTGTTGATTTCATACTCGAACCACCAGTGACTTTCATAATATTTCATTTTCAAGTCGTACCAAGCTCAGGTTACTTTTGATCCAGGCTCATAAAACTTTTAGATCAAATCTGCTCTCGAATCATTATTATTACGAGCGAAAAATACTAATTATAAAGTACGCTTCTCTCTCCCCTTCGAATCATTCGCCGTGTATAAATATAAATTGAGCAATTCCACCGGCAATGAGCACGCTGGCACATTCCAACCACACGCAAAACATAAACAACAGCCGATCAAAATCGCTTTCTCGTCGATGGTCGATTAACCGCCGGGTGTAAAATTACCAAACAGTAAATTGTTGAGAAAACGAAAGCATACGTGTACGTCAAATTGAAACGGCTGCCGATGAATTAAGCGTACGCCTCGTGTCGTATACTTGGTAAATGCAAAAGAAAGAAGACAGAAAGAGAGGGAAGAAAAAACACCTCTGTATGGCTGATTAATCGATCAACTAGCGCGTATACATAGTAGACGATTATCGAATATAAACAATTAAGTTGACTCGTTTTAAAAATCCAGCTTTACAAATCGCACGTCTATTTCAATAGGTAGCCATATCTCGTGGTCGTGTATTTAGATTGATCACGTCATTATCGTTCAGAAAGTTCTAATCTAAAAATTAAATCATTGAGTAAATATTTTAATTGATTAGGCTGACATCGCACCACCTTACACTTATACGTAGTATACTCGAAAGAAGAAGCCATTTACAAAATCACTCCGGCTACTAATTGTGCCCATCTATCAGACTTGCCTCGCCTTCTAACACCGAACTACGCAAACACCTAATGTGTAAAAATCTCCACACGTGTAGTTAATACGTACATGAAAGCGAAAACTCTGCCCTGCCATGCTTGTGGAGAAAAAGAAAAAGAAAAAAAAAAATCATAAAAAATATCGCATAATTTCAGTATCCGAACATTATCATATTCACCTCCACGAGTTACACCTTTTTTTTATTTCTCTTCTTCGTCTCCATCTTTATAGTAGCATTGGCGTGTTGTTGATAATAAAAATAAAGATTCCAGGACATAGACATGTCCGTTGGTATACGGTGTGAAAACTGGTTAATATATTTCAAAACACTGCGCAGACACGCGTTCCGAACCAGAAACAAATTAAAATCATTCGGTCGACGCGTTTGTTTGTATTCGTTATCGACTACTCATCGAACCAGTCTTATAAAAATTAATAGAGAAATAATACTTAATTTGTTCGGCTAACAGTCGAATACATGAGGAAGACGATTGAGCAGATACGATTACGATATTCGTAGAATAAAATGAAAATAATAAAGCCAACACAGCATATCGTTACCATAAATGAATGACATTCATGGTCGAGCATCTAGCATCATCGTACATATACAATAATTTTCTTCTCGCACTCGTGTCGTGCTTTTTTTTTTCGAACATATTATACTTTAAGGTTGTACGCAAAAATGACATTTAAACGCCATTAAATTTTTATGACGTTGATATTTTTTTTTACTTTTATTTAGCCTTATAACTTACACTCATATGTTTGTTGTTTGAATTAATTCGCAACGTGACGCGTGTACCTTTCTTACCTTCCTAGAATGTTTCAAAATATAGGCTATGTGTATACGTACGTACTTACAATTACATAGAAATGGAAATTTTTTGACATTACGATTTTACGAACACAGCGCAACGCAACGGCGAGGAAAAAACCAACGTTGAGTGAATTTCAGTACAAAAATGGTATTATAAAGTGTGTAATTTTTGAAACTATATTTTACAGGAAAAAAGAAAACGATTGCCAATTAATGTTGAAACGAATAAGGTAAAAAAAAAAGTAAAGGTATTGGATTAACGTGGTTTAAAGGTATATGAATTTTAAGAACAAGAGGAACTCAAAATAGTTCACTCAAATTAGCATTGAGTAATAGAAAAATTTATGCCCCAATTTTTTTTTTTTCGCAAGATTTTGGTACACCACCCCCTAAAACAACATATCCAAAATCGGACAAAATCAGACTGGTGCTTCTCCGCCAATATCTCCATTTGTGCCCTAAAAACAGGTTTTTTACAAATAACTTTGCCTAACTTTGTTCCTAAACGCGATACAGAAGAAAAGTTTTATTAAAAAATGTAGCTGATTAAATTTCCAATAAAAAAGGTTATTATATATTTTTTTCTAAAATCGATTAAAACGTTTCAAAATGCGTTTGAAAAGGACGCGTAAAGCGCTAAAGTGATGTTCCGCGGGATGTTTCTGTCGCGTCGCGAGAGCCAGTGGCCAACGTTCGTAAACACGCGGGCTTAATTTTCTTTTGAGAATACCTAAAACAGCGAAGGGGGCCGTAACTCGCTTTTTTTTTGAAAATCTGAGACGTTGGGGTCACAATGGTTGCGAAATTACCTCAAAATAATGTGGCAATAATTTCAGCTTTATAACTCATTTTTTTAAAGGGTATTCCCTGATACGTGTAGCGAAATGCTCGTTGTTCTTAAATTTTCAAAATTTTCACAAAACTTCATCGGGTGTCCCTAAAAAAATTTTAGGGCCAAAAAAATCCCCCTCCTCCTCGCCCAAAGTATCGAAAAAACATTTCTGTTTTTTTGGAAGAAAAATCTCTCATTTTCGTGGATTTGAGGAAAAATTATAATTTTAATCTGAATGTTAACAGGGATGATGGGTCTTTTAACATGCATTTTTTTTTAAAATTTCACCCCAAAGGAGAGGTGGGGGTGACATTGACGAAAGATACTTTAAATTGCTACAGCTGCGGACCAAGGGAGTAAATGGAATTTTTTTCTCTAAAATATATGTGTTTTGATAACCATAATTTTCAGAAATTTAATTTTTTTTTGAGATTTACACCGTTTTCACAAACTTAAAAAATGCTCAAAAATACGTTTTTCTCAAAAATACTAGCTAATACGCTAAAAATGAATAGAAGTAAAGTTGTTCAGCGTAAAATTTCGTATCAAATTTCGTCATTAAAATTTTGACTGAGAAATATAATTACAAAATTGTGAGCATGAGCGCAGGGAGATTAAAGGGTCAAAATGCGAACGAGAGATTTGAACGAAAAATAAACTCTGGATTCGTATTTAGCGTGTCCGAATTAGTTGAAAAACACTCCTCTTCTGATTTTTTGACTCAGTTTCGACATACGAAAAAATTTCAATTTTGTTCAAAAAGGCCAATTTTAAGTAATGCGGCAACTTCGATAATAATAACAAACAACAATTTATAACGAAAGAGTTTTGAAATTTTGATAATTGTCGATATAAAATCGTAGGAAAGTCGTACCGAAATGTCGCGGATCCGTATTGGAGCCCAAGTGCACCCCCCTCCCCCCATATAGAGCAAACCCTAAGTTGATGATTTTGATGACGTTTTCGCATAAATAGAACCTCCTGAATAAGATAATGAAGTTAGATTTATTATTCGACCTTAGTTAATACCTTGTTTCAGGGCAGAGCTACCATCAAATTTTTACACCTGTAACAATGTCCAAAATAAGGCAAAAAGTTGAGATCAAATTGTGAATCTAATTTCATTATCGCGTTCAGGGGGTTCGATTTATGGGAAAACGCCGCCAACATCACCAACCAAGGTATTGCTCCATATTGGAGGGGGGGGGGTGGCCTCTGGGCTCCAAAACGGGTCAGCGAAAGTTCGGTGCGACTTTCCTACAATTTTATATCGACAAATATAATAAATATACAAAATTTCAAAACACGTTCGTAATAAATTATTGTTTGGTATTAATATGGAAGTTGCTGCCCTACTTAAAATTTACTTTTTTGCACAAAATTGCAATTTTTTCTCAAGTTGAAAGTGTGTTAAAAAAATAGGAAAGGAAGTGTTTTTCAACTAATTCAGACACGCTGAATACGAATCCGGCGTTTACTTTCCGCTCAAACATCTCGTTCGCATTTTGACCCTTTACCCCCCATGCGCTCATGTCCACAATTTTGTCACCATTTTGCTTAGCTAAAATTTGAATAACGAAATCTGATATAAAATTTCATGCTAAACAACTTTACTCCTATTCATTTTTAGCGTAATACCAATTATTTCTGAAAAAACCGCATTTTTGAGCATTTTTTGAGTTTTTGAGACCGGCTTAAATCTCAAAAAAAAAATTCTAAAAATTATGACCATTAAAACACATACTTTGGCAAAAAAAATTCTATGTACTCCCTTAGGGTTCGCAGCTGCAGCAATCCAAAGTATCTTTTTTCAATGTTACCCTTCTCCTATTGGGGTGACAAATTGTGTAAATATTCACGTTGAAAGACCCATCACCCCTCCAAACATTTGGATTAAAATCATAATTTTTCTCTCAAATACGCGTATTGTAGATAATTTTCTTCCAAAAAAAAAAAGTTTTTTCGATATTTTAGATGGGGTAAATTTTTTTTAGGGACACCAAACGATGTTTTGTGAAAATTTTGAAGATTTGAGATCAAGAAAATTTCGGTCAATTTATCAGGGAATACTGTTTCTTACAATTTCCAGTGAAATTCAAGATTGTTTGAATTGTTTTAGGGGCACATTTGTAGTCTATGAAGAAACACTCGAGGAGGCACACAAAGTAACAAATCGTACTTCAGAAAATAAACGCATCCTTTTTCTAATATTATTAAAACCAAACCACTTGTTATAATTTTTGATTTTCTCCTCTTCATACTTTGAAGATAATTTTCATTCGTTTCCGCTACTTACATATGCGCATACGTATTGTAAAATTTATCGATAGATAAAAGTACCCTCGGTTAGAATGCTTATCTTCCACCTTCAAATAGGCACCTTTGTTGTGTCATTTTTCGCCACAATAATATCGTCTTCTTTATCGTCTTAACCTCACACCGTCCCGCAGACGTATTGATCTCCCTTCCCCAACAGGCCGGAACGGTACACGGATCGGTATTTCAATTGAAAAATCACGCTGCGAAGGTGCACGCACGCAAACGCAGGTGAGTCAGTGCGAGTGAGCGAGCGAGCGGGCGATTAGAGAGGTAAATGTTGACAAAGAGTACCTATCTATCTTTTTCTTTCCTAACGAATGATTAATAGTAAATGAAAAAACTTGATTCATATTACGCTACCCGATGCTGTCCTTTGCCTGTCCATACGATGTTTTAAAAGGTATCAGTTTAGATATAGAACGATGATTGATGAACTCTTACGGGGCGAGTTTTTCTCTCTCTCTCTCACTCCATCTCTCTCTTTCGCTGGCGACTCGACGATCACGATGGAGCAGTAAACGTGCAGATAGATGCGCTGGCTGGCTGGTGGCAAAAGCCTATTAAAAAATTTCCCTTAAGGTCAATGTCGTTGAAAAAAAGTAGAGAATAAAATAAAGAAAAAAAGTTGCGAATGTTGTTAAGTTGTGCGACCGATGGTGGTGCAAAAAGAAAAAAAAAATATGACAATGGAGCAGTAGGCGGAAGATGAAAAATGTCTCCGGATTTGGTCCCGGAGTAGGGTACACGGATACGGAAGTTGGCTAGTAAAATAAGGTACGTCTACATGTACAATAGAGAGACCAGAAAGGCGAAAATGTTTTCGATTTTTTTTCCCCCCTTTTCGTTTCGTTTCGTTTCTAAATTCGTCCCTGGAACGTGTATACTTATTTTTACACGTCGCGTCGCGTCGTCGGTCGAATCGTTCGGAAGAGAATCTATTTTTCTCGAATTGCTAGTCATTTGATAGGTACATACTGTGTGCTCGACGAATGGGAATTTGACTATGGGGACTGATTTATCATCGAATATGAAGTTCGCATCGAACGATAGACCCTTTGGGTTGAATTATTTGTCTTATTTTTCATGCTACTACGCTTATTTTCCAACATGTGTACAGATGGATAGAGAGATGATGGTGAAGCGCCAGAGAGTAAATCGAGTGCTAGCATTTTTTTTTTGTTGCCCTATGTTCGTCGTCGGTGACGATAAAAATGTCGTGAAAAAAAAAGCTCTAGCTCGACCCGGATAAGACAGACACCTATATTGTTGTATAACGAGCATCATGTAAATGTATAAATTTTTTTTTTTTTTTGGACACGGATTCACCAGGTAGATATGTTTCTGTGATGTACGTCGATGCTGAAGAGTATGGACAACAAATCGAATAACATAAAGGTTTTTTTTTTTTTTTTCATTTTCATTTTCATTTTTTATTTCTCTCTCCGTCTCCTCTTTTCCTTTTTTTTTTTTTTTCCATCGCTGCTGAGACGAGTCTTGCTTGAAAACTTGCACCATTTAAAAGTCGTCTCATCGCGACCATTCATACGCGACGGTGGTCATTATTAATGTTTTTTTGACGGATGTAACTATCATCGGACAGATATACCGGCAACTACGTGATCACGTCTTTTTAGACTGGACATGGTTGCCATAAGTTGAACGTATTTATTCTTCCGTTAATTACTATTTAACGATTAAATATTCGATAATTACGTTTCGGCTTGCCTTAGTCGCCTCGTACTCGCAGTCCCCTCAATACCAGTCTCGTAGTCGTGTCGTTATCTCTCTCTCACTCTCTCTCTCATGTCAATGATACGCCGCATCGTTTACAATAACGATCTGAATACCGCGTGTATTTAAAAAAGATTAAATATTTTGACCGACCAAAGATGGAAATTAATGGTGTAATGTTTGTGTATTGAGAGAGCCAGGTACCTGTATGGGAAACACGACCGTATCGTTTTGGATTTTTTTTCCCTCGCACATATTTTTCTCAGCTACCGAATAAGTAAGAATGACTGAGTTGTTTGAGCGGTCATGAAGATGGCAGAGTGGATACTTACAGTCGGGCTCATCTGTAATGAATGAAAATCGTACGGTAGCCATTTTCTCATCACTGGCTTCTGTCTTAGTAAGTAACCAACGTGTTGAAAAATTGCTAGGCGAGGATGTGAAAAAAAATGATCCTCATCTACACGAATTAAAAAGGATATTCGACCCTCTGGGATGCTTTTTCTTGAACACTGGTACGGGTACATGGGAGAGATTGGAATGAGCAGCTGAAACCCTCAAAAGGCACATGTACAGAGGCCTACCAAACGGGTGAGGGGCGGGGCGTTGGAAAAATTGGGTAACAGTTGGTAGAAGTTTGGAAAAAATGACAAGTAATGGAATTTTGGAATCGGTGACAGTGACAAAAAATGTTTCGCCTCTGGTGGCAAAATATGCAAAACCGTCACTGGTTGAAATTGGAAAAAGCAGTAAAATTCCAGAATAGTTTAATAATGGCGAGGTGTAATTATAACTCGACTGCGGCCCTAAATTTGCCAAAAATCGTCCAGTCTTTTTTCGTAAATGCGATATAAACGCATTAAAATTTGAATAAATGGGCGTGAGGAAATTTTAGTTTTGAAAAAAAAATCATTATTAAAAATGTTTTCTTATCCAAAAATGTACGTTTGTACGAGCTGAATAAATTTTTTCAGATATGAAACTTGCTTTTTTGCAAAATTTTGGGAAAATTCAGTACTTAGGCTACTCATGAGATTTTGAGAAATCATTTAGAAATTTTGAAAGTAGGTAAAATTGGTAAAATTGGTTGGTAAATTTGAATCTCACCCTTCTCCCCAGAGCACATCGCTACGGAAGGCCACTGCACATGTAGAACCTATACTAAATTCATATAGCAAATTTCACCTTCTTAGCTCAATTTGAGGGGAGTTATGCGAGGATAAAACTCCAAAAATGGGACGAACCGAACAAAAAACTACATTTTCGAAGCTGCAGAGAGGGGAAGAGATGGTTGCAATAAGAGTACAAAAGTCGAAACCCTCAAAAAATGAACATCGAGAACTAAAACTAGATCTACATACCAAATTAAACTCCTTAGCTTAATTTGGAGGGAAAATAGGGGGACGAACAACTTTTTTTCAAAACCAAAAAGAGACAAACCCTCCTAATTCACCTAGGAGGCTGATTTTTGGATATGTTATACAACTTTGGATTGTCTATCAATTGATTTGAAAGGAAACAATTTTTGAAATTTTTCTTGCTCAGCATCCCCTTCCCCAAATTTAAGCATATCTGAATTTCGACCCTAGGTCGTCCCTACTCAAAAATATAAAATTTACCGCCAATTCGAGCCTATGTCCCAAATTTGATGGATTTTGATAGGTATCGAGCTGAATAAATGATTTTTAATTTCGAAGGGGAAAAAATGAATTTCAGACATTGCCAAAAATTGTCTCAACGATCTTTTAGAATCCCAAAACGAATTTTAGTTGGTACTCCCCTTCCATCCGCCGCGGGTGGATGGTCTGTAATAGCCTGGTTTTCATTGACAATATGACGTGGAAAATCAGACTGAAAATAGACCGAATATGGTCCAATATAAGATTTCAATATCAAACACCAAGGTATACCATTTACCTATCTTGTCTTATGACTCAAATTTTAGCTAGTAATTTTTTCTATTGAAATGAAATATTCTGTAGCCAAACATATCTGGAAGATTTTGCTATAAGGTGTTTAAGTTTTCAATGCAAGGTATGTGAGTTGTTCCTCCTCTCCCCTAGTCTCATGTCTAGAGCAAGGTAGCTAGAGTATGATATCTCCTCAGGCCAGAAGTGTTATTAGGAGGCCTGCGAAAAATACATAAAGCTATATACTTTTGCAGCTTAGATAATGAATAAAAGTAGTGAAATTTTCTCAACTAGTAAAAAGACAGTGACATTGCTGGCAAGAAGTACATGGATAGTAGGTAAAGATTGGTACATTTCAATTGAAATATTTTTTTTACAAAAATGGATGGGGGCGCGAAAAAAAATTGCAAAATTATGTCTAATGAATGTTGTAGAAATTTGAGTGCTGTTACTTTGACACTCTAAGCTGCCAAAAATTTGTTTTAATTTCAATTTTTATCCAGACCTTTTTAGCCTGATCTTCTATGTCATATTGTAAACGAAAACTGGGCTACTACAGTATATCGACCAACGGTGGTTAAGAAGGGGTGGGTGGGTGGGGGGGGAGGGAATACTTACAAAATCCATTTTGGAATCCTAGAAGGCAATTAAGGCAATTTTTTGCCACATCAAATATTTATTTTAATTTTTTTTCCCGAAAATTAAAATTATTTGCTATGCTCGATACGCACCAAAATTGCTTCAATTCTGTTAATCTGGGCAGTTGGGCGGTGTACTAGATATATATGAGTGGGGATGACCTAGAGTCAAAATTCAGTTTTGCACCATTTTGGGGGGAGGGGGTACTCGAGGGCCAAAAAACACAAAAATTGTTCCTTTTTGAGTCAATCGATAGAGAATCTAAGTTGCATAACATATTCAAAAATCAACCTCCTAGGACAATTGGGAGGGGAGATATGAGGGTTATCCACCTTTTTGACTTTTAAAAAGGACTGTTCCTCCCCTATTTCCCTATCAAAATGAGGTAGGAGCTTGAAATTAGGTATGCACATTCAGCAAGGACCCTACTTGTGCCTTTGAGAGGTCTCGACTTTTCAGACCCATTGCACCCCCTCACAGCCCCAAAATCGAGGTTTTTTGTCGTTTTTCCTTATTTTTGGAGTTTGTTCCTCACTAACTCTCTTCTAAACAGAGCTAGGAAGCTGAAATTTGGTATGTACATTTAGTAAGAACCCTATATGCGCCTATTGCGGGTCTCGACTTTTCAGTCCTATTGCACCCTCTCACAGTTCTGAATTTGTGGTTCTTTGGTCGTTTTTTCAGATTTCCAGTGTTTGTTCCTTGCATAACTCACCTCCAAATTGAGCTAGGAAGCTGAAATTTGATACGTACATTTAGTAAGGTGTCGACTTTTCAGCCCTATTAAACCCTTCCTATCCTCAATGCTGATTGGAAAAAATTCTCACGATTGTAATATGTCACGATAATTTTCATGAGTCAAACCATCAACGAAGGGAAGGGGTCCACTGTTCAGATCAGGGTAACTCGGTTTACCGAGCAAAAATCTGTAGCCAATTTCTTTATTGAAGTACTTCAACGCGTACTTCGTTCACATTAAAATCACCTTTCTATTCAATGAACCCAATGCTAATTAGTCGTTTTCATCACACAAATTTTTTCATCTACTCTTTATCAACACTCAATAATAATGACTCTTCATCAGATGAACTGCTCAAGTTAAAAATTTTGTTTTTTCACCATCGTAAAAACTTTTTTCATGAGCTACATACATAAATATATAAAATTCATTTTAAAAAATCCAATTCCATAAACAATAAAATTTTTCCACCGTTACAGATTGGATAGAACGCACTTCGTAGCTATCTTTATTGAGCTCCCTGTAATCCTATCAATTTAAGGTAAATTCCGTAACACGCTTTCGTACACGGTACTTTAATCAAAAATTTATACAGCCGATTTAAAAATTTATCGAAAATGACGACGACGACGACGTATCGCACTGGACGGGGGGAGGCATTGTTGCATCGTCCCGTATAGGTCGTCGACGGATACGGTTTTTTATCGTATGCTACTATGTTTACGTGACGAGTTGAATTATCGCATTTAACAAATCGAAGCCCGTTGCCGCGATAAATATCTAATAAACGTAACCATGATTGAAAGTACATAAATGTACACTGACTGAGCAGGTTGACAACAAAATATTATATAATTTTTATCCTTTTACTATTTAACATTGCAATTCCACGATAGCAAAGGTAATGATAAAAGTAACACTGGTCGGATACGTTGAAAAATATATTTTCCACTCTACATTCCATAACTTCGAGTACAACGACATCTAAATATTCTTTTTTTTTTTCCATTTCCAAATCAATTTCTCAGCATAGCATAAACTTTTAAAATGAAGCAAAGTACGTATAATTATTGTGCAAAACACAAGTAGAAATATAAATAGGGAGGTACTTTTACGTATGTTTGAACTAGTGAGCTACAAACACGACCTATCTTACCCTTCCTTTTTGCCTTTTCTGCCATCAACCCACATTAACCGCGTATAACAACAATACTGCGGTAAAAACCTCGCACGAATTTTTAGCACGACTGAAATTTCAACATTTTTTCTTCGTTTAGTTAATAATTCACCGGTCGGCAATAAATTTTTTCTCATTACCGAGAAAATTTAGATTTACGACCAAGCAAGACTGTACGTTTCCCTTTCCGCAACGCGCAGCACTGGCGTAATTTTATACCGTTCTGAAATAAACTTCAAGTAGAGTTGGGTCCTGTGGTAATGGTCAAATTCTCCGAATGGACCAGAATTCACCGGTATACGTTCCCAACATGTAGGTGTGTAGTATTCGTACGAGGCTTTTTTTTTTATTAAGTAATTTTTTTTCGCCGAGCGAGCTTTTTATTCGGTGTTCCATTCACCTACTAACGTAGATATAGGTCCTAGGTATTCAACAAGTTTCCATTAGAGGCTGTGTAAATAAAGCAGGTGTTTGCCGGTGAACGTGGCTTAGTGAGAGGGCTTTGTAAAGTTGAAAAAAAAGAATTAATAAATTTTCATTACGAATTGGAAAATTTTAAAATGTAAAAAATTGTAAAACTTTTATTAAAATGAAATTTTGCTTAGAAATAAATTTTAGCTCAACTTTACAATTTGGGTTGGCTGAGTAGTTTGGAATAGATGGAGAAAGGAATTAGAAGAATAGATGGCAAAATAAATATTAAGGTGGAGTGAAAAAAAAATCATACACTGGATTTTGATCAACATCGCGAAGGTGGTTGACTTTGAATTGAAAACCCATCGTGAAAAATTTTGGGCTTCTAGCTCCAAATGGGATATAAGTCTTCAAAAGTAGGATCATTTTCGAAGAAAAAAAAACATAAGTTTTTCACCATTTACACCCTCCAAAACTAGTGTAGGACGCCCCCTTCCCCGCACAGAGCTAAAAATGCGAATTGAGTGGTACGTCTACTTAGCCTTAATTTCACTTCAATCCGGTCGAAAAAAACGAGATTTTTTATTTTTCAAAAAAAATTCGACAGAAGAGTCTATGATTTTAAATGAGCTCCCAAAAACTTTTTTTAAAATTGTTTTACATGACAGTGCTGCCAATCTCAATGTTGAACGATTCTTTCCGCGTATTAAAATTATTTTCCAAGTTGGCAACACTGCTACGTAAAAATTTAGTTTCCCATACATTCAAGGCAAATCACCATAGGAGTATGCTATAAGGTGTGCCGAATATCGCTTTTTATGAAAATCTACAAAAGGTGAGGGTCACCAAATTTTAGCCCCCACAAAGTTCGAATTTTTTTTCAAAGTAGAATTATTAAACATATTTGTATTCAAAATAATCATTTTTAAGACATAAATTTTATCGCTCATAGATTATTTTTTAAAGTCACTCAAAATAGGCATTTTTTTAATGTAAATTTTTTTTGAAAAAAATTTCATCACGAGGGGCACATTTTATCTATTTCAGACTCTGATAGCCAATTTTTCATTTTTATCTCTTTTTTGAACCATTTATACCATATTCTTGTATTCTGGAATACGAATTGAGGACCCCTTACATAAGACCTTAAATGGACGAAGGTAAGTTTACTCGGTCTATTTTACTAATAATTTACTGAAAAAAGATTTTTAATAATCTGAAAGAATTTCTGAAAAAAACACGAAAACCCCCATTCTTCAGGTAGCCCTGAAAAATCTTCTATGAAAGATAAAATTGAAATATTGCGCTTAATCATCTAAAATTGATGTTCAAAACTCATTTCAGAGAAACTGTTTCTCATAAAAAAATTCCCTTCGCGGATTTTCGGAAAATAAAGAAAAAATACGAAGCGTGACATTTTTTGTAAAACCCCTGAAAAAAAGATAGGAAATGGCAAAAATTCCCAACCAATGATCATTTTGAGTTCAAATATGCACAATAATTCTTTTTTGAGAAAAAATTTTTGAACTTTGAGTGAGTTTCACAAGTTTAAAAAACTGATTTGAGGGAGCTGAAATTTTTACCACGCCATTTCGATTTCATTTCGCAACTATTGTAAACCCCCCTCCCCAACCACGTTTGCTGGAGTTCAGTCTCAAGACACCCTGCATAAATTTTGTAAAGGGATGAATAGTGCAGTAAAGATAACAATATACTCGGATAAAATGGTTAGAGAAGGTTTTTTCGGTTCATTGTACTCGAGAAGATGCAATATCAAACATTACCAAAATTCTCGAAAATTCTGCAGCCTGTGTCAATATTTTAACTAGAATATTGGTAATCTGCATAAAATTTGAATGCTTTCTGATACGTCGCTCACAATTTTACAAGAAAGTTGTCGGCGGGGGGGGGGGCAGAACATTACAAAAAGCATTTTAAAAAATCGTATAGAGCAGCAGAATTTTTGAAGAATGTACCAAGAAAATTTTCATAACCATTTTGTTCGAGTTGAGCTCTTTTTTCAGGGTTTTCTACTCCACTGAAAATGAAACTGAAAAAGGTAAACTCTCAAAATATACATTTCGAACCCCCCCCTTCCCAGTTAGGCAATCAACCGACTCGATTAATTATAAAAGAAAGTACTTAAGAGCCCTTTATTTTGGTGCTGTACGAGGGTACAACAAAGTTGGAAAATCGAAACAACCAAAAAGCACATTAAGGACACCAGCCAATGCTATATACCGAATTTCGGTCTTTTAGCTGCATTCGAAGGATGTCTTGGATGAGAAACCACCTTTTAAGAAGTTCAAACAAAGAGAAAGCCTATCATATCTCCCCTCTAAATAGTCGTAGAAGGTTGATTTCGGAAAAAAAGGGATACAACCATTTGATCTTCCGTTACTTTGCTCAAGAACAAACAATTTTCTATTTTTTTCGGTCTTCTGACCTCCCCCTCCCCCACCACTATTTCGAACATGACTGAAATTCGACTCAAGGAACATGAAACTGAGTACGTGATTTCGGGGTGGGGAGGGCACTAAAAATACATCTCTGACATGCTTAAAAATAGGCTCATAGGTGTTCCTGAATTGGATTTTTTTTTCATTACTTTCACCTCCCTTCGCACATGTCCCAAGTTGATAAACCATCATAGCTTGATTTTATTTTCTATGTTTATATAAAATACGAGTTGAAAAGTTTTCAAGGTCAGAATATGAAATATTTTCAGCGAAATTTGACGTATCTGAACCATTAGAAAAAATACTCTTTTCTTTTTTCTCCACTTTGAACAGCGTTACTTGTTAAACTAACTTTCTAAAATAGTTAAAACCTGCATAAGAAGAAATTTTCGAACTTACACAGGAAAATAATTTAATTCCCAATCAAAAATACCAAATCATACAACAAAAATTAAAATCATTAAAAATTACCTGCTACGTACCAAACACAAGCGAACACCCACATCAAGTACTCGATATAGTCGATATTATCCTCTAAGGAATATTCCACATACAAAATCAGCCAGAAAAAAAACCTTACCTATAAAACAAAGAACAAAACAACAATTACGATTATTACGAGGCTAAAAACCATCGAATACTATAACAAAAATGAGAAGCGTGAAAAAAAAGGTATAAAATTTCAATAGGGCTAAAAATAAGATAAGTCGAGTGGTACAACAAGAGGTTCAAATACACGTGTGTTCAGTATTTGACATGGAAGCATTAAAGCTCACGCTGATGGCAAAAAAAAAAAAAAAGAAAACATTAATCCGACATGGTAAAGTTGAACATTTCAATCAAGCTCGGTATAAAGTAGCAGTTGGGGTTAAAAAAAAAAAAGAAATAAATACATCTTAAAGAGTAAAAAAAAAAAAAATCGCCTCGTTGGTAAAAATCAATAATATGGTAGAATTTGGCCGATTCTTTTTTAACAACAATAAAAACATTTTGTGAAATCCCTGACGAATCGAGTGTACTTTTATTCAAATGACACAAATTCGATCAGAATTTTGTTTCATTTTGCTATTCAGCTAATCCCTATTCGCAAGTCCGCAAAAAGTTGGAGTTGGCTTTTTTCCAGGCATTAGCAGGGGGAAAAAAACTTTTTTAAATAAAATAGCCAGAATGTAGTGAAACTAGGTGCGACGCGGGGCAGGGCGAGAAAAAAAAATGGAACTTTTAAGATACACAGGCAACCGCTGTGAAATATTCTTTATTGAGTTTATAACGCAGCAGTTTGTTACCTTTTATACAATTTGCCCTTTTGTCCAAATTTACATTTCCAATTTTCAGGTTTTTTTTTTATTTTTTCGCTTCATTATAAAGAACGATTTTGTAAGAATAGATATGGTACCTATACCTTTAGTCGCCGCGCCGATTGACATTCGTTAAAGAAAACGATCTAGGTAGTGGCGCGTACGTAGGTAAGGTGAAGACCAGAATATTTAATACGCCGATAGAGAGCTTTTTTTTTCCTTCGTACAGTTCTACAAGGTGCCTCTTATTCTTATTGTAAGTATAGCTTGGAAATTCTATCGTCTTAATAATTGGCGAGACGTGAGGAGGGATGAGGCATACACCGTTTCGAGTGCTTTATTCTACGCGTTTTTTTTTTTTTTTTTTTTTCACCTTATGTGCTCGTTCGAGCGAAACTCATTATTGTACGAATAAAAAAATTAAGGTGTTGCAATAAGCAACCCTACGAGAGCTTGTCGAGACCTTGGATTACGAAAATATAAATAAGAATAAAAATGATAGCGTACTTCCTTTAAAGTAGGTATACCAGTGAACTATCTATCAAGGTATTTGAAAAACGTAATCTAGTACACTACTTAACTTATATTCTTTTTCACTTTTCTTTCTTACAAGGAAATGGTTAATGAACTTTGGTAAATTGGTTAGGTTATTTTCCAGTAGTTGATGGATAAGAGGACATTTTTTTTAGATTTTTGCTAACCAAGTCACACAGTAGTCCTGTAGATCCGTCAAAACGTGCAAAATAGCCAAAAAAAATCTTCACTCGTCAATTTCACAACAGTATCGAATTATTATACAAATACCAAATGTCCAAGAACGAGCAACCGAATTACGTTACTTCCATTTATACACTTTTGAACGTGTGTTGAAGTTGGGGACGCACAGTCTGTTATTAAGTGTATATACAGGGTGTTTCGGGAGTGGACGATAATATTACGAGGAGTGGTACACCAGACCTTGTACATATGCGTTGTAATGGTTGCCTACCTATTTGGAGATTCATTGCTGCTGTATGGAAAATTTAATTTTTAATTTTAGGTAATAAATTTTGCAACAAGGTTCTCTAGGATTTTTATTATAACGTAAATTTTTCCCTGTTGGTCGTAATTTGTAAAGGAAAGTCTGGTGAATAATTTGAGACCAAGAAAATGATGATTAGATGATTAGGAGAAGAATAAATGAGAGTTAAATGTACAAAAAATGTGTAAAAAAATCTTGAAAATTTTTTTTTTTGAAATATTTCAAAAAAGTTAGAAGTAACATGCCAATACTATGCATTAAGAGTATAGCCCTGAGTTTGCTTTTTCAAAATGGTTCTCTCTTTCAGGTTCCCATCACTCTTATTTTTCAAGTTACAAAGTATTAAAATCAAAAAGAATACAATAAAATCATTCGAAATTTATTTCATCCTTTTTGAGATCTTTACCGGATCTTGTTACGATCACAAAGCTGATCCACACCAATCTCTTTTCGGGGTTGGAAGGTCAGCAGGTACATTTGGAGGTCCTTAAGCACACCGCAGTAGAAGCTCAAAATTTTTAACGTCATCATTTTAGCAAAAACTGGATTTGAAATTAAAATCAGATGACTTAAACATTATATAAAATTTTATTTTGCTTTTTTTCATTTTTTTTGTAACTTTTATATCTATGTTTTTGTACACTCGTTCGCTTAAAATTTACAAAAACAAAGGAACTAAATATTCATACAGCTTTAGTCATAGGTACACACTCTTTACTGTAACATCTTCACGTAAGTGCCTCTAGGCTTGTACCTGTACATGGTACTAATAAATAAATGAAATGAAATACCTACAATTCAAGTCTTACATCCATTTCAGGGGTGGGGAAAAAATGCAAAATGTGGCATTTTTCAAAATATTCTAAAAAAAGGTACGGGTGTGAAAACTTGCTACCAACGACTATTTTGAGTTTAAATATGTATAATAATCCCTTTTAATTTTAAATTTTCAAAAACAATTTTTTTTCAATTTTTGAGCTTGAGTCACTTTTGATAATTGAAAAAATTGAGTTGGAAAACTGTAACTTTTACCACATCATTTTGAAATCATTTCGCAACTATTGTGACCTCCACCGTTAGCAGATTTCCAAGAAAAGTGAAATTTGGCCCATCTTCTGATTAGGTATGCTGAAAGAAAATCGAGCCCGAGTGCCTACGGACGTTGGTCGCTAGCTCTAGCGGCACTATAGAAACATCACGCGGAACATCACCTCAACGCACAATGCGTCCTTTTCAAACTCATTTTAAAGTGTTTTAATCGATTTTCGAAAAAAATACGTAATAACCTTTTTTCATGGAAATTTGACCAGCTAAATTTTTTTACTCAACTATTTTTCTGTATCGCGTTTAGGAACAAAGTTAGGCAAAGTTATTGGTAAAAAAACAGTTTTTGGAACACAAATGAGCATATGGAGGAGGTGGGGGGGGGGAGCTTTGGTCCGATTTCATCCAATATCGGATACGTTGTCGGGAAGGCGGTGATCTACAATTCTGCGAAAAACAATTTATCCATCAAATTTCCCGTTATTTTGTTATTTTTTGAGTTAATTTGGCCGGACTGATTATTTTTTTCAAATATATCATCTGTTTCATTTTTAATATGATTATAAATTAGCTGATTGTGTAATCAGATCCAAGCGATTGTACTTACATGTACTGTGTTACCAACATTATTAGATATGCTCACTTTGTACTATAGACATCGACGTATACGCCCTTCCTCTCGTTCCACATTACCCCACCATGATCAAACGCCAGCTTAACGTCAGTCGCGCTTCAACTGCCATGTTGTCAGCACGTGCGTTAGCCGGGTTGAAATTTCAAAAGGTAACTTTTCCTTTGATTGCGTGCCTTCGAATGACATCATTTTGATCGCAAAGAACGGACTAAAAAGTAAAAAGTAAGCCCAAAGGGACGTAATCTAATTACTCGGACGGCATTTGTCATTCATTTATCACTTCTCGTATTGCAAACGACCCGACGCGACAAGTACGTCGAAAAGGAAAGGAAAAGAAAACTATCGCGTAGACGACCATATACTTATCCGAAAATACCGTTTCGTATACCTATAAGTATTGTATAAGGCGACCGATATAACGTGGATCATAAATTAAGTTTTTAAAAAAAGCCGCATTCTCGAACGCGACAATTGCGAAGACACGCCTTTACCGTACCATAATGTCAAATTGTTCTCAAACGCAATCGATAAATTATAAGATTGTACATTAAGCGCACGACGCGATCAAGACACATCGTAAAGATAACAAATAGCATGTGCTTTTTTTTATTGGCGGCCTCCGAAAAAATCGTCCAGACCCGGCCACTATCGTATATACGTACGATTCGGGTTATAGAAAATGAAAAAAAAAAAAAAAAAAAAAAAAATTGTATATTTATCTTTGTCTCATTAAAAATATTTTTTCTTAGGGCCATTTTTCCGACGTATTTTGATTTTTACTGACAGATTTATTGCTTCCTATAGAGCTCGCCATGGCAGTCGTGTATGATACCATATAATAATACGAAGTTAACGGAAATTAAAGGCTACTTCCTGATGCACACGTATATATGAATGATGATTACACGGTGGTGGTTACCATTGCCATTATAAGGTTACTATGACTATGGTGGCGAGAAGTGAACATGTGTTTACAACGTGTGATCTTTAATGTAATTTAGTATCGCAATTTAGCGTGTGAAAGACGTCGTACTCCGTACTCGTCGTGCAGCACAATTTCTGCGTGATTATCTTCTGCTTGTATTTTACGTAGCACGTATACATAGCTGTATGTACAGACCCCTTTGGACGGTAATGTTTTAATTTATCTTTAATAAGTTTTCACATTCTCTGTCTTGCGTCTCTCTGTCGTTCTCATTCTATGAAAGTTTATCGCCTAAATGGATTAATCTTAGTGATCGCCATACCAATACGATATATCTAATTTTCCTTTCGATATTCCTAGGTATCGATATTTTTTACTAAATATCGAAGTTCAATAATTTTATACGTTTTTTAGCTTCATTTTCTATGTCATATTGTCAATGAAAACCAGACTATTACAGTCTATCGTCCAACGGCGGATGAGCGAGGGTGGGGAATTCAACACAATCCGTCTTGGGATCCTAGAAGACCATTAAGACAAATTCTAGCAATGTCGAATACTCATTTTTATTTTTATTATTTTTATATAATTTTTTTTTTTTCGCTACACATTAAAATCATCTAAAATCGCGGATAAGATATATATGAGTGGGGATGAACTTGGGCCAAAATTCAGTTATGCCCCAATTTGGGGGAGGGGCAGCTGAGGGATCAAAAACGCAAAAATTAACCCTTTTTGAGCCAATGGACAGAGAACCAAACGTTGTATAACATATTCAAAAATCAACCTCCTAAATCAATTAGGAGGGGAGATATGGGGGATTTCCGCCTTTTTAACCCTGAGAAAGAATTGTTCTTCCCCTATTACCCCACCAAATTGAGCTAGGAAGTTGAAATTTGATAGTACATTCAGTTAGAACTCTAGATGTACCTTTTTGGATGTTACAACTATTTAGGCCCATTTCACCCCCTCATGGCCTCAAAACAGTGATTTTTTGATCGGGTTTTCTCATTTTTTGAGTTTTTGAGTCTGCTTTTCACATAACTTCCCTCCAAATTCAGCTACAAACTTGAAATTAGCTATGTACATTTAGTGGGTGGGGGTGGGGGGGTCGTAAATGTGTCTTTTTGACGGTGTCGACTTTTAATCCCCGTTTCACCCCCTCGCAGTCTTAAAAAAGTGGTTTTTTTGTTGGGTTTTCTCTCATTTTGAGTTTTTTGAGTTCGCTCCTCGCATAACTCCCTTCCAAATTAAGCTAAGAACTTGGAATTAGGTATGTACATTCAGTAAGGACCCTGGGTGTGCCTTTTGGAGGTTTCGACTTTTTAGCACCATTGAACCCTTTCTACCCGCTATGCTGATTAGGAAAAAAGTATTGCGAAGCGATGCTTCGTTTCAATTATCATGATTGTAATATGTCACGTGTTCTAGTTGCATAATGGAATTTTGAATCTTTTTTTTTTCGATTTTGAATTGTAAAAATGAAATTGTAAATTCAAAAGATTTTTAAAATTTTTTTTAACTTGGAAATGTAAAATTACTTGAATCTGAATTTTTTTTTCTGAAAATGCAAGCTCAATTTAAAAAATTTTCTGCTTTTTAACCAAAATTGCTAAAACCTAAATAGTTCTAAAAATTATACTGCATTTATTATTGTTTCTCAATTAAGTACTGTGGAATAACAAGGTTCGATATACATCTGAAGTAACGTTTTCCAAATATCGAACATCGATATTCTTCCCTTCCGATATTTTTAGTATCGATATCTTTAATACAAAATATCGATATTTTGGTCAAATATCGCCATCTCTTCCCTAGGAGTCAAAATGTAGCCATTATATGTCTTTCAGATGTCCGAATAGAATTGTAAAATTAAGAAATATATAGAACCAACAATCTCTCATAAGAATATGTTATAGATATCTTAAGATATCAAACAATGTCAAATTTATCAGTCGATATCCACAATAAAGACATACATACCACCTATATTCAGATATCTTTATGATGTCCATGTACAGAAATGCTTTTTACTATGTCTACAGGATATTGTGAATATTTCCAGGGATGTACACAGACTTCCCAAGATATCACGGTATATCATTCGTTAGTAAGAATATTTTTTAAATGCAAGAGCCTCTTTATTCGTGTGTGTGAAATGTGTTCTTGTGCATGGTTTTCATATATCAATGTTGTTTATCTATTGCTTTGATTAATTTCTTCAACGAATAAAGTGCGGTATGTAAATTCGTAACTAAACGGTCAAGTTCTGTTCAAAAATTTCGCTGGTTTTCCATTTACATTAATCACTTATACCTTTCAAATTGAATTTGTTTTAATACATTATGCTCAGTTTTTTCAATTACAATTTACTTTTGTATTATTACCATACAAACTTTTGACCATGTGTACTAACTTAAATTTTTAAATTAAGATGTACAAAATTATAAAAATTGATGTAGGCATTATATGTGAATGCTTACTTTAGTCATCCAATCACTCACAGACAATGCATACAAGCATGTTTATAATTTGGTAAATTTTCATTCCAAAATTGAGTGAATATTTAGATATCAATTCAAAATCATTGGATATCGAACAATATATACAAGAAATCCGTACAGAGATCCTAATGATAGAATAAAGCTTTCCTTGAGATATCCTTGTGATTTCCCTGAGATATCCCCATATATATCATGCGGATATAGTGAGATATCGGATGAATATAACATGATATACAGCTGAATATCACGAAAAACGGAACCTTTAGGATGGGATATAGATATTGAAGAGATATTCCACATCTTAGAGTTGGAAACAAAATGGATATCATTTAACTCCCAGGATGGAAAATATTGCGCGTTATTTTCTTGTGTTATTTAAAATCACCCGCGATCAGGCTGTTCATCTTTTCAGTGATTCGAGGGTGAAATCAAATCAACGATCAAAAAAGTTCGTTGATATTTGAAATCAATGCGAGGAACAAACTCAAAAAATAAGAAAAAACAACCAAAAAACCACATTTCGGGACAGTAAGGGGGTGAAAAGTCGAGACCCCCAAAAAGCACATTCAAGTTCCCTACTAAATGCACATACCAAATTTCAGCTTCCTCGCTCTATGTGGAGGAAAGTTCTACGAGGAACAAACTAAAAAACTCAAAAAATGAGAAAACCTGACCAGAAAACAACATTTCTGTGGCTGTGAGGGGGTGCAATGGAGATAAAAAGGTGGGACCCATAGAACACACATCTAGGGCCTCTACTAAATGTACATACCAAATTTCAAACTTTTTAGCTCATTTTGGTGTGGAGATAGGAAGGGAACAGCCTTTTTTTAAGGTCAAAAAGGGGAAAACCCTCATATCTCCCCTCCTAATTCGTCTACGAGCTAAATTTTTGGATATGTGATACAACTTTGGATTCTCTACTCGATTGACTCAAAAAAGAACAATTTTTGTGTGTTTGGTTCTTCAGCATCCCTTTCTCCAAAATGTGGCAAAAAAAAAATAAAAAATATCTGACATGGCCAAAAATTGTCTCTATTGTCTTCTATGACCACAAAAGAGATTTTGTTAGTACCCCCCCCCCTAACTGCCGTTGGTCGATAGACTGTAATAGCCTGGTTTTCATTGACAATATGACATAGAAAATCAGGCTAAAAACCAACGACCAAGTTTCAGATTTTTGGTCACGTGGAAATTTTCCCATCCCACTGTGACAAGCTCAGATACAAAATCAATCAAAACAAATCATGATCGATGATTGAAAATTTTTAAATAAATAATACAGAATATATCGTAAAGTGTATTCTAGTACCCTGTACCTCTTATATACCTACACTCGGCATCAATACTTGATAGAGACGAATGACTGAAATACATCAGCAAAACTATTCACGCATCTCAAGTTAGTTTCGTTTTCGTAAAAAGCAATATAATATAATAAAATATAATATACCTACACAATAACGAATTTATCTTGCCACAACAAAGGCAAACGATGACATCATAGCTGGAATACTTCATAGTACGTATATTCCATCGCTCTCGTATTTCCTTTCTTATTTTCATTTTTTTTTTTTTGGGCGACACCCGCGAATATATCCAATTACCGCAGTTGACTCACGTCAAGTGTCAAATTATAACCATCGTTCGGTCGGTTGGTCTGTCTCTTTAATACGTACAAATAGGAAATGGTGCATTTTTGCACATCATATTTATACAATACACATACTGAAGGGTACCAGTACCGTACGATTTTCCAATCACATAAAAGCTGGACTCTTTTCTCTACATTTGTGTTAGGGTATTCTTGAAAATAGCTTTGACACACGCAACTTCCCTTCATTTGTGACCCTTGAATTGACTATACTTACGTAATACTACACATATACAGATAATACCGGCAGATACATATACGAATATCTCGTCGTAAAGCAGCCAGCTTCAAGTATTACGTTTATCTCGTCCTCAACTGCATGATGCATGGTGCATATGTATGTGTACAACTTACACTCACCTTGCAACCATAAAGTGAATTCCTTTTGGCTAATTTGATGCTGCAAAATGCATCACAGTGTTTTGCTTTAACGTATTCTACTCACGAAATCGTCGAATAGCGTAAATAAAATCGCAACCGCCGCGCAACGCATATCTCCATTCCTATGAAATCTCACGCGTCCTTAGCATGCGGTCTTAATACGATAAAGTGTTTGTAAATAGGGTGGAATTTTTTTTTTTCCACCAAATCTTGGCGATATTAGATACGTATACATATGCGGATCGAGCGACAGGGGCGAATTTAGCTGACGTAATTTTTAATCCTCTAGCTCGCTCGATGGCTCGGTTCAATTCAACGACTCGTAAACAGTTGACGACAGACGTCGAGTGTTCGCTGGCGGTATGCAATAGCGAGCAGAAAAAAATCTCGTTTACTCTTATCCATCTCGAATATCACGTAATATAACCATTGATAAAAATGGAAATTATACCATCGAAATTCAACACCAACGTTACGTTGCGAGAAAATTTTCCAATAAAAATATTTTAATTAAAATAAGTAAAAAGTGAAAATTCACCAATCCGCGTAAAAAAATATTTCAACTTTTTTCCGCAGCCATCTACGACGACGAATGGTACTGACAAAAAAAACAAGTTTTATACAGGGTGTTCCGTCTCGATAGTACCTCCTTCATGCCATAAGCACAGCAACGTAAGTTGAACTCAAGTAGCATGGGTTGCCTATCCAAAACATCGCGGCAGTTGTGCTATCAGTATTTCAATTTCTTATTTTCAAAAACATCTAATTTAAAAACTAAAAATGGCAGAGATATCTAGTTTATGCCAAAATGCGTCAGATATAATGTAGTATTTCTGGTAAAAAAAATTAGGGGCATAGGTGATGGGTTCCGTGAAATATATTTAAAAATTTTCATTCGTAATTTTATAAAAAGTTCTTTCAAGTACCCAGTTAAAAAATTTACCTTGAAGTAACAAGGTACTCTCCGCAACCTGGCATAATTAAATTTTTTCCAACTAGTTTAATAGTCCAGTTATTTAAGGTAATAACAGTACAGAAAAAATTGCTATCAACAATTTTTTTCATGGAATATGTCACTAGAGAGGGGGGGGGGGGTTAAGACCCTCCAAAAAATTCATTTTTTTGCTATATCTCCGCAAATACTGGTTTTACGTGACCAAAGTTATATCAATGTTTAAAGAAGACTCAATTTCCTAGAATTTTGCTCATATGAATTCTTTCGTACAGAAGGGAGGAGCGGAGGGGGGAGTGGGCCCTCAAAAAAGTTTTTTTTCCAAGTCTAATTTTTCTCAAAAATACAAATTTTCTTCTTCCGTACGTTCCCTTCACCTTCCCTCCCCCACAAACACACATTGTATACAATTGGAAATTACTGAAAGACCAAGTTTTCGTACAGGTTGCACTTCTCCTCTCTTGAGTCCCCCAGCTTTCAACATTTTTTCTTGATTCATGATCAATATTTTGACTTAAATTCGTACCCTTTATACCATCTTTTAACTAAAACTTGTATTTTGGCAGGGAAAGGAGGCGGGATACAAAAGAGGATGAGTACGATCTGTATGAAAACATTGGCATTTCAGTAATTTCTAACTGTACATATAATTCAACTTGCATTACCTGATTTCTAATGGAAAATACTGAAAATACATATCAGTGGCCCGGGGGGAGGAGTGATAGAAACGAGAAAAATTGATATTTCTATGGAAAATGATTATTTATGTGTAGTACGATTTATAACGTGAAATTTCGTGGTATTTGAACGCAATGTATACGGTCACCTGAAAAGCACCCTTTTTTGAAGGCTTACTCCCGCTGCCCCTATCATACCTGCGCAACAATATAAAGTAGTAAATTTGTAGGAAATTGAGTCTATTTCAAGTTCTTATATAACTTTTGTCACGTAAAAATTGGTATCTAGGAAAATATAACGTAAAAATTGATTTTTTGGAGGGGTCTTAACCCCTCTGTGGATCGAGACTTTGAGTATGCTGTTTGTGGACGTCTATCGCACATATTGCACGAAAAAATCTTTGATAGGAATCTTTTTCATGCTAGGGTTTTTTTAGTTAAAATGACCGGACTGTAGATATTTTGGAAAAAAATTGTTTTGTTGAATTTTTTTCCCTTTTTTCAGAAAAATCAATTTCGATGAAAAATAAATGTCGGCAAAAGACGTTCCTTTATCGAAATATTTTATGTTTTTTCTATAAATTCGTTGAATACTTCAATGAAAAGATTTTTTGTTTAAATTTCCATTTCCATGGAATATTATTTTCTGAAAAAGAGAAACAATTTCAACAAAATTTTTTTTCTAAAATATGTAAACAAGTTGGAGAAAAATTGATCATGTCAAGTAGTGGGGAGTACCCTGTTACTACGGGAAAAATTTTCTAATGGGGCACTAAGAGAGCCTTTTAAAAAATTATGAACTGAAGTTTTAAAGAAATTTTAAAATTTTCGAACATATTTTACATTTAATTTGTTATATTTCACGAACCACATCACCTATCCCTATAATTTTTTTATCGGAAATACTACATTGTATTTGTCGAATTTCAGCCTAAACTAGATATCTCTATCGTTTTTAGTTTTTAAATTAGGATTTTTTTTAAATTGCTTTATATTTTTTGAAAATAACAAAATTCAAATGCCTATAGCACAGTCCCTGCAATGTTTTGGATATGCAACCTATTCTACACGAGTTCAACTTGTGTTGCTCTACATATAGCACGAAGGAGGTACCATGAAGACGGAACACCCTGTACGAAGAACAAAAAAAAAGAAACAAAATAAATAAAAAAAAAAAGAAAAAAACTTGAATTTAGCCTTAGCAGAGGAATAGAGCAGAGAAAAAAAAACAACAACGAGCCAACCAATTTGGTATAGTATACGCGCGGACAAAATGTCGAAAATAAAATAGATTCGAAAAGTTTATACGCGCCTTGTATCGCCATCGTATGGTGTTATTTCGAATGCAGGTAAAATATATCTGTAAGAAGGCTCAAGACCAGACGAGAAGAGAGGTACGTAAAATCTATATAGCTAGTAATTTGATAAATTAGATCAAGCTGCTGCCTAGAGTCCGGTCGGTCGTCCGTTTTTTCTTTAATTTCTTCTATTATTTGCACCAGTTTCGCAATCGCAACAGAGCTTCACTTTAATGTCGCCTTTTTTTAACAGCGCCAAAATAATTACTTTATCGGTGACGTTTGAAAAGCCTGCCCGAGGTATTGTTCAGTATTCGACGAGTGTTTTTATTTGTTCTACTTTTTTTCTTTTTTTTTACGCTTTGCTTTCTTTCGTCTACCGTCTTACTTTTTTACTTCCTTAAATAGAATAATATTTATTAACAAAAATGATACTGATACGTAGGTATTGTGGAGAATTCGACAGCTATGTACTGTATAAGTAAGTAGAAGTACGTATATTGGTGAATTGCCAATTTTCTAAAAAATAACGCACCTATCATATTTTCTTTTGAAAATTTTTACCAAAAAATGGATGGCGAAATTATTCCGGCGAATATCATACGTTACACAAGAGTTTTTCTTTCACCTCTACCCACCGCATAGCGTTCACATATCAGTATTATAAGCGCCAAAGTATTAAGGAAAAAAAAGGATACTTCAAAAGGTATATATAAAATATATTAAGCTGTCATAAGTTGTCATTAATTTTACGGGTATAAAGTAAACAACTTTTTATCGGGTCGTTTTAGCAGCATTTTACTTTAACATTTAAATCGTCTACTGTATAGGTTTAGGTATATACGAAACCGAGTAAGTATTATGTATAAAAGCAACGCCATCGATTCGCTATTTTAACATACAAGAGGCGAAATAAAAAAGTAAAAAGAAAAAAATGAGGTAAACTTTCAACGTGCTCAGCTTATACAATCGTATACACAAATAATAATAATATAAGAAAAGATTAGAATTTCACAATTTAGTTGTGGAAAAAAAAGAGCATCGTATTACACGTTGCCTCACTTTTATGGGTGAATTTTCTGTGCAGATTTTTTCAACATTGACGAATGGATTGAAAAGGATCAGTAGAGATAATAAATTGAAAGACTGGTGCAGTAGAACGAGCATCCCGAAGTATCGTCAATTAGAAATGGTCTAAAAAAATTCCGAGTGGTGTAAAATAGAGCGAGAAACGAACAAATCATTTGTTCTTATGATAACCGCCGAAACGAAGCTCCTAGAGTGATTTGAAATTTTCAAGGTCAAATTTAAAGTCATTACATTGGTCGAAAAAATGTGAAAAAAATCTATTGAAAACTTGCGGAGTAGAAATTTTAGCGTGAAACTCACGTATTTTAAGCCCCCCCCCCCCCGAATGTGATAAAAATTCGTTCTCGCATTTCAAAATCATCTTCTACATAGGCAAGTCGGATGGCATAAAATTTTTGTCACAGTTCGACCAAGGGCTGAATGACCCCCTTATCACGCTACAACTTCTTCGAGCATCTACCTCCCTGCCATCTAATTATTTGCAAATTTCGATGATTCGCCTCTCCCCTTGCAATCCTCTTACCCAGTTATAAAAAGTCACAAGCTATTTCATTTGGATTTCGTATATACAGTAGATTATTAGATAAGTTGAGTTATTAGCTGAAAATCAAATGAAACTACGTTCACTTTGGATGGAGAGGGTCAATAAAAAACTGATAAATTTTGCACTTTACGTTTAAATATTGACACGAATGTCTAATTAAAAAATTGAAAAATAAAATAGTTAAAAATTAAGTGATAAAAAAATTAAAAAACTTGAAAAATTAAAAAGAAATTGATGAGTTATGCACTTTATGTTAAAATGTTGATATGGATGTCTCATTGAAAAAAATTTAAAAATAGAAAATATTAAGAAATTAAAATATAGAAAAATTAATAAATAAAAAAAATAATAATAAAATTAAAACAATTGAAAAATGCAAAAAATTTATAATTTTTGATTTGATGTTTTTGATCAAAAACTCGCAATAAAAGATAATCGAAATTTTCATGATACTTCGAGCTACAAATCTTATTTGAGAAACTTTTCGATACTGACCTAATATGAAAAGTAACAGGGAAAGAATCAGGTAAGTTACTTTTTTCACGTTCTGAGAAAATCGGTTTTTTAAATTTTGAAACAATGTGAAAATCATACCAAATATTTTTTCGGGAATTTAAATACTGCAATAGTTGTATAATATATTTAAAAATAACAAATATGAGATGAAAAAAAAAAAAAAAGAAAAATAGCTGAGTTAAAATCTTAAAAAAAAAAAAAAAAAAGTAAGGTCAACATGTCCAGGGGAAGAACAATGCAAATTGCGAGTTTTTTGCCCTGTACAGTAGATCTTTGAATACGATTTCATGACCCAGTGTTGATAATTCTAAAGATTTCAGTATGCCATGATGATGATATCCTAATCAAAATTATTTATCTAGCCGAATATACTATTACCACATGCTTTATTCGCTTTTTTCCCTGAACAGCGGATCTTTGAACACGATTTCATGGCACAATATTAATAATTTCAAAAATTTTACTATGGCTCGATATTCTACTCAGAATTGTATATCAGAATACATAATTCTCATTTCTGAAAAAAAGTGACTATCTGGTTGTTTCCTCGTACCTTTCATATGAAGAGATAGGAGTGTTTCTCAGAGAGAAAAATGGATTCTCATGTTGAAGAGAAGGAGAAGGGGTCGCAAAAATACGCACTCAAGCTAAACTTGTTCTTCGAACGTCTAAGAGCTCGAATTAATCATAAAATTGCACTTTTAACATTCAAACCGCACAGCAGCTGATTTTTGGCTATTTGCGACTATACTTTTTTTTTTTCATTTTTTATTTCTTAATGCCATATTTTGCAACGGAGGCCAGTGGCGTATTGAAAGGATAGTTGTTTAAAGAAGAGGTTTTAGTCCAGTGTTGGTCACAAAGGATGGTAGATTTTGAATTTTTTTGACCATAGTCAGCCAGAACTTCTTCAGGATCGTTTGATGTAAGATATAGGATTTTTTCTCGACGATATTTGAGACATTCGAAGAGTACATGAGTTATGGAGATTTGGCATTCGCATGTTGGGCATAAGAGAGGAGAGTTTTTATTCAAGAGATAGCAATGTATCAGAAGAGATTGGCCTGAGCGCAATCGCGGATTGATTGCGTTGTCTTTGCTAAAGATATTGAAGTTATTTCTTGGAAGTGTATGACTTTTTATGCTTCTTAATTTGTTTCGAGGAGGGAATTTGTTGCCAGAATAGTTGAAACGTGGATAGGTTTTGAGCATTGATGAACTGCTTTAAGCCAGTAAGAGGGATAGGGATATTTCGGATAGGTCTGTGCAGTAATGCAATTCTGGCGGAAGAGTCAGCTGTTTCGTTACCGGCGATATTTCTATGTGAGAGAATCCAACACATGGGACTATTTTCTTGGACGAAGATAAGAGGATGTGGATAATTTCCTGTGCTACGGGATGCTGTTTTTTGTTATTCAGATTTTGGATGGCATGCATGGCAGAGAGTGAGTCTGAGAAAATTACTGAGTTGCTTATGGAGAAGCTCTGATTATATGTGATTGCTATTTTGATTGCATATAGTTCGGCTGAGAGAATGGAGAAGTA
>FIZR01021199.1:0-10561 GCA_900060175.1 Ferrisia virgata | reverse complement strand
TTGCATTGGGATGGAAAAAATTCTGGTCATTAAAGCACATATTTAAAGGAAATTATTCAAACAAAAATAAAACTGAAATTTTGAACAGCTGCGTCTTACCAGTGATAACATATGGATCACAAACTTGGACAGTGACAAAGAAAATGCAAAACAAGCTAAGAGTCACACAAAATTCCTTGATTCGATCTCTACTAAAAATTACACTAAAGGACAAAGTAAAAATATCATCCCTGAATCAGCGCATGGCGGGAAAAATAGACCTTATTCGGGAAATAAAAAGGAAAAAATGGGAATGGGCAGGCCATATAGTGAGGGTAAAGGATGAAAGATGGGGGAGAAAAATCATAGACTGGTTCCCTAGGGAGGAAACAAGAAAACCTGGTAAACAAAAGGCAAGGTGGAGGGACGAAATTACCGACTTCATCCACTACAATCACTACAATCTTTTTACAAGAGTGGCGCAGGACCGAGCCGAATGGGCGCGGTTGAAAGAGTCCTTTGCTCGTGGTATGGGCTTTACGTAAAAATAGAAATGTGTAGATGTAAGATGTAAAGCAATTGCGTAATAAAGGAATTTTTGATTTGATTTGATTTGATTTTGAAATTAAATATGTACATTTAACAGTACCCTAAATATGTCTTTTGGGGGTCTTGACTTTTTAGCTCTATTGCCACCCCCCCCCCCGCTCCAAAAATGTGGGTTTTTGAGTTCGTTCCTCGCGTAACTACCCTCCATATTGAACTAGAAAGTTGAAATTTGGTATGTGCATGTAGTAGGAGCTCTTTTCTTTCCATTTTGGGGGACTCAACTTCTTAGCCCCATTTCACACACGCTTCCTTTGCTCGCTTAACTCCCCTCCAAATTGGGCTAAGAAGTTGAAATTGAGCATGTACACTCAGTATGGACCCTAGATGTATCTTTTGGTGGTTTTGACTTTTAAGCCCCATTAACCCTTTCTACTCTCAATGTCGATCAGGAATTCTCATGATTGCAAGGTGTCACGAAAATCAGGCAGGAAATGTAGCGCGAAGCGATTGATCATTCCTGCTCCTGATTATCAAATAACCCGCTAATTAAAGCCCATCCTCCAAATTTGATCGATTCTGCTCAGCATAGACCGAGCAAATAAGTTTTAAGTTTTGGGGAAAAATAAACATATGAAAATGAATTTTTCACATGGCAAAACTGGTCGCAATGGTCTTCCAGGACCCCAAAACGAATTTCCCTCTCATCTGCAGTAGGTCATTAGACCGTAATAGCTGGGTTTTCATCAAAGATATAACGTAATAAGTCAGTCTGAAAAAACCATCCCCACTACTTCTGGAAAGTGAAAGAATTTCTCTTTTTATTTCAATTCACACGTACAAAACCTATTTCCATATTACACATGTATTTCTGCATAAATTTTCGAATCGTGCAAAATAAGAAGTAAATGCCTAATCGCTTATGTATTCGGAAATGTATTTATCAAGCTAATGGGTTCATTATACTCGCTCGAAGATGGTCGCGAGGAGCCCGAAGGGTAGCTAATAAAAATAAAAAATAAAAAAATCAACAAAAAGAAGGAAAAAAAATTATTAACCAACCGAAAAACGCAGCATACAAAATATTTTCGGTGAAAGAAGAGAAAGGAAAATAAAAAAGAGAGAAAAAAAGTAGCGAGCTTTACGTCACGCGGTAAAATAGTATATATAAGTTAGCGGTCGCGAGGTACGTATGCGTACGTAAGTTTTCACTGTAGAATATTCAATTCGACGGGAAAACTTTTAAAAAGTTGCATTCTTCAAAAAAAAAAAAAAAAAAAAGAAAAACTTTTAAAAAGTTGCATTTTTCAAAAAAAAAAAAAAAAAAAAGAAAGAAAGTACACGACGAAAAGTATCTCATATATCGACTCCGCGAAAAGTTTCTACTTCATTTTGAAACATTTCTGGTGTGCTGCGGTTTTTCGTCTTCTTCTCTTTGCTGCTTTTTTTTTTTCGAACAAATTTTTATACGAGTAGTATAATATTTAAATGGGGAGCGCTAGTAGTATATATGTGAAAATAAAAAGCACTCGACGCGACGGACTTTCATTTTTATCAATATAAAACTTTCGTCGTGTTGTGTCCGTTTAAAAGAAAAGAATGATAAAAGTGTATGTACTGCGATGTAATAAATTTAAATAATTTCCAAACAATTGCTATATACTCTATCTAACCTATCTGGTGTACAGTGAAAGGGTATATAGTTCGTTAAATAAGACGATACTTTTCTATTTTATATCTATAAAACGAGCGAAGTCAACTTAAAGAAAGGTATGCGTATTTTTTTTTTTTTTTTGGAAAAACGAAAAAAAAAAAGAAGAAAAATATACGAAAACTATAGTCCAACGCCAAAACAAGACTACATAGAACAAAGTAAAGTAGAAAAGAAACATAAGAGACAGAGTGAGAAGTACCATAAAGCCTCAAGAATACGATAAAAATCTTTTACATTTGTTTACTTAAGTTTAATACTTTTCTTTTTCCTTTTTTTTTTTTTCTCCTACTGCTAAAATCTGTGTGTTTCTATGTCTCTGTCTCTCGTTCTCGTATTACTCGGTTCGACGAATCCGACGTCCTCATTTTACTTACTTTTTCCATGTAGTATTTCGCAACTATGTCTAAAACTTTTTTTTTCGGCTTTCTCTCCTTTTTTTTTTTTTTTTTTCCCATAACAAACAAAGGGAAAAGTTTAGCAACATTCGCTGCATTTTATCACAGTTGCTTGCACAAGTAGCTACAAAATGTAGCAAGTTTTTTAAAATAGCGTCCGATATATGTACGTGATTACGATAGAAAGTTCTCTTTTGGTTGATGTCCTCTCCCAGTCGTTGCTATTGCCTCCGCGCCGCGCCGGAAACCCATCTAAACGGATTGTTTGATTTTGACCGATTTATTAAGCTGGAAATTCTACCACGTTTGCAATTTACCAGCAGCAGTACAAAGGCCGGGGGCGGGGGGGCGGCGGGTGCAGTGGCTGAAATTTTATTATTCTGTAGGTATAGGTACATAGACGTATACAAAAGAACCGTACGTACGTACGTACGAACGAACGAACGAACGAAAGGAGCAAAAAAAAATCAACCGACAAAAACAAATACTTCGTTGATTGCTTCACATTCAAAATCGTCTTTGGGAAAGAGAAAAAATATATATATATCTAGGCTCTCGGTTACCACACAACCTCGCGTTCGTTGAAGCTTTTCGTAGAATTCACCCTACCTCTCGAGGGGGTATTTTATCGTTTCCGTGTTTCTTGTGCAGGGTATTTACCATCCCCTGTTGTATAGCAATTTTTATAACCGAATTATTACCCTTCCTTAGCCTCGCCGTTGTTATGTAGTATTAAATTGTCAAAGCGCGTTAAATACCAATCTGCGCCTGTGTACGCGGAATTCTTATATGCAAATTAACGCGTGAAAATATCTCGTAAAGTTTTTCCCGACCGTATACGAGAACCAGTGAAAATGTTGAGCGAGTGTTATTGCTATACATAACAAGTATAAAGGTGTGAAGTAAACGTATGCTTTGAGGCTGATGGATATGTGTGATATTATGCAAAATTATCCGTTTTTCGTCGTACTCCCACTACAGCTAAATACACGAAAGTAACTTGGTCATTTCGTATTCGTGATACCCTTTTTTTGAAAGTACACATTACATTAGGGTGGATCCATACAGAAACATAACCGCTTCGAATTTTGACTAAACTCGCAAATGTAGATGGTTGACTTTGATTTTAAAACCCATCGTGTGTAAATTTTGCCCTCGGCTCAGAGATGGTGAATGGGACGTGCAGATGTCAGTTCCATGAGTTGACACTCGGAGAAACCGCGG
Organism: Ferrisia virgata; assembly: GCA_900060175.1. Taxonomy (NCBI): domain Eukaryota; kingdom Metazoa; phylum Arthropoda; class Insecta; order Hemiptera; family Pseudococcidae; genus Ferrisia; species Ferrisia virgata. The sequence continues at coordinate 6,703 of FIZR01021199.1, read as the reverse complement.
GCATGGTGTTGGACCTCGGTCAAAATGCTGGAAAAGTGCGATTTGAATTTCTGTATCTCCTCAGACTAGCATTGGAATTTTAATCTGATACCACTTATAACCAAAAATCGTCGTATTTTATTTTTTTATTTTTTTGGAAAACGCAATGCATCAATAATAAAACTTTTTACCTCAAATATTTGTCCAAAAACTTTATTCACCTAGAATAGTAAATTTCAATTGAAATTGCTCAAAGTTTTAATTCAGATATAATTCAGATCGTCAATAATAATGGTACAAGCTAGATCGAATATCAACCTACTTTTTTGATCCGACTCCCTCGTGCTCTAAACTAACCTAGTTGATAACTCCTTTTCCATAAGTCAGTTGTCAAGGGAAGTGAACGCTTGTTAAGTAAGAAGCAGCCATGGATACCGGCCAAATTCTGTGACAACAACAAAGAATATAGGCTGCTGAACAGATCAGTCCAGCGGTGTTGTCGCAGAGTCAGAAAAGCCTAGCTTAACCAATCCTCCAATGAAATACAGGAATACGCAGACCGCAATGAGAGCAATGCAGTATACAAGGAAATACATCAGATCGCTAGAGATTTTAAACCCAGAACTCGCGAGATCAAGAAAAATGATGACACGGTTGGGTGCAATTCTAGAGGAATCCTGGGCAGTTGGAAAACATGCTGCGAGTGGTTGTACCCAGATAGTAAAACACCAAAGGTAAACCAACTGGTTCCTGCAGTCAAAGTAACAGTTGAAGATGAGCCGAATATCCTATTCAATGAAGTGAGGGAGGTGAGGAATGCGATGAAGAAACGTAAAGCACCTGGTTGCGATGGCACTGAAGCTGAATTGTGGTTGGCTCGTGGTGAAAATGGAATAAAACCAGTACCTATGGCACCTTTGCAGTGTGATATGGCAGAGTTATAAATGGCCCACTGAATGGTGTAACTAGTTGCTGATTCCCTTCCATAAAAAAGGAAATGTAAGATTATGCTTGTAGCATGTGAGCAGGTTTAGAGGTGATGAGAGCAAAGAGAGATAACGATGTTGGATTGAGGTTGGACGGGTTGGCTGCAAGATAGTGCTCTTATTCCTTGTTTTTCTCTCGTCATGAAAACGCAACATGCGAGGATAGAGTTTTCTAGAGTGTGCGGCCACGGCAACAGCCCGGCGTTAATTTCTAAGTGTTTAATAAGTTTTAAAAGAAATCTTCTAGTCATACTCGTAATTTTTCATCTTTAAGTGTTGTTCTGTGATATTTTCTACTTACTTTTTCGTTTTTTAAAAGAATTTTTAAATGTGTTGTCAGTCGTTGTTTTACTCAGTACGCATTCCGATGAGTGTGGGGCAGTTAGCATCCTCACACCACATGCTTTAATTACCGAACAATCGCTCTAATTCCACACGGCAGCAAAGTCATGTTACAAATCCTAAACAACTGGATCAAGGTGTATCTACACCGACAAATTCCACTGAACAAGTCTGGCTCATGCTGGAAAAAAGGACAATGAATGTTTAGTAAATCATCGAAAAGTGCAGGGAGTTCAACATACTTGTAGTGATGTGTTTCATAGATTACGTCAAAGTCTTTGACTGCGTGAATTGGAAAAAGCTCTTCAAAGTTTTGAGAGATATTTGAGTCCCTGTTCATATAGTAGATTTGGTGGAGTCTCTATATGAGTTCAATTCTATGGTGGTGAAAGTTAATGGGAAGAATCTGAGGTTTTTCAAGCGGAACAGGGAGTGCATCGAGGATGTATATTATCCCCTCAGTTATTCAACATTGGAATGGTGGTATTTCCATTGGAGGAAGAAGAATCTCTACTGTATGATATGCAGATGATACCACCTCGATTGCTTTGGACAAAGAAAAAATGGTGAAACTCATCAACCTGGTGAAGATAACAAGCAAAAAACTTGCACTTTGTATTAACACATTAAAAACAAGTCATGGTGGTGGATTGGGCCAAGTGTCTCCCAGTTTCTACAGCTTTGAGCAAATATAAAAAAGTGCTCCATCATTGAAGCAGGTGAAGGCTCATTGGCAGTAATACAACGCCGAATCGCTCTGAGCAAATCAGCTATGACCAGACTGCATAATGTCACATGTAATAACAAGAGGTTTCCTATATGCTGCGGAAACATGGCCGTTAAAGGCAGATGATAAAAGAAAAATCGACACCTTTGAGATGTGGCCTGGTAAAAGATTCTGAGGACATCCTGGGCAGCACGACGAACCAACATTTCAACAATTGTCAACAAAATACAGGAGCCAGCCAGACTAAGTATTTTTTGCAAGAAATGCATTCTAGGGTATTTTGGACATGTGACCACGAGAGAAGTCGGAAATCTCGAAGAAGACATTCTCTTTAGTAAGGCCCTTGGTAAAAAAGGAAAAGGAAGATGCCCGACCAGGTGGTCTGACATCATCAAAGTACAAATGGGCTCTGTGGTGAGAGCTGCTTCTCATGCATGGGATTGTGATGGATGAGTCATTAGGTGCAATTGGGTTGTAAGCGACTGAGATCTACTGATGATGATGAAACAAATATATATGAGCCCACCCCACTTTGTTTTTTTTTCAATTTCAACATGAAAAAAATTTTGAAAAATGTGAACCAAAAATTTTCAAAAACCTCTCATTTGTAGTACTCAGCAAGGTGTATAATGTGCGAACATTTCAAGTTTTTATCCTTTCTTTCCAGGGACATCGCGTGTTGAAATTTCGATATTTGGGGACGATAATTCTAGAAGGGATGGGTGTAGAGGGTCAAAAAATTTTTGGGGATTTTTCTTAGACGATGAGTAACATTTTGGCTCAAGTTTGATCGATTTTGGACCGAGGCCATTTTCAACCATTCTCAGAAAAGGCTCATTTTCTTTTAGTGGATTCTGTATCATTAAGCTTCAACATTCAAACAAATCACAATTCAAATGGAAAGCCACAGAAGAACTAATCCTCACCATGATTTCAAATAAAATTAAATTCCTCAACTGTTTTCAAATAGGTACGTAGGAGTATACGGCAATCTAGATAGAGGTACTCGCAACACAATATGTTTAGTTTCGCTTCTCTAAAATTTTCCCTGGTAACAGATCATTGCAACATACATTAGTATAAAGATGCAGAGCAGTTATACTAGTACTTCTGACAAAATTTATTATTCTGCGTGGGTTGCGAGGTTTAGGTACATTGCACCTACCTAGCTATACGCAACTTAACCAAAGGGTGTTGGAAAATTTGAAGTTTACGTCGCCATAAATTTAAAATCTTACAACTTAAGTGCAAATACTTAAGGAACAATTTTACTCTTTAGTCTTGGCAATTTGAACTTCTCTCCTTGTCATAGGTATAAGTGATTTGTTGAAACAAAAAATGCTTTCATTTAACCATAAAGTAAAATATACGAGTATAGGTGGGTGACAGGTAAGATACCAACAATATTTCTATCTCTTACTATCTATCCACGAGTAAGCAGTGGTGAAAGGGTGAATACTAATACAATTACGTATTTGCGAGGTTTTTTCGATTTCGATTTCTGTTAGCAAGTTGACGAAAATAAATTCACTTTATAGGTATGTGCTCGGGTACCTATTTTTAACCTATCTGAAAAAACATATATTGATAGGAGGAACGAGTAAGGAACAGAGGTGTATATAGTCGTGTTTGAAATTTTATTTCTTTTTCTATTATTGTTTCGTCTTGTGTACGATGACTATATAGGTGTTTCCTTTTTAGTTTATTTTTCTACTCGTGCACCTTTACATGTGCTCACTGCACAACGCTAGGCAACAAGATAGACACGAAGCTTTTGCCAGACCAGATAGGTAGTTAGGTACCGGCATAGCAAAAATAATCTTTTACAAAATTCTCAACGTTGACCCAAATGACAAAATTACTTTTTAATGGCTTTGTAACCACGCTAGTCACGAACTTTACTCCTTGTATTCTTTTTTTTCTTCCTCTCGCTTCTTGTGTTCTTCTTCGATATAATATAGGTACATACGTTGTATTCTCGCTGACTTTTCCATTTAGCGCGTGAACAAAAAAAAGTGAGGGAGAAAATTTTAGGATGAAAATCTTACACGAGGACGACACGACGATGATGCGGCCCGATACACGAAATTATTATTATAGCTCTATATGAAAAAAGATAGTACAGTGTAAGAGAGAAGTCAAGCCGGGATGGGCCGAGAAAAAGATAGGAAAAAAACACTATAACGAGAGTGTCCGACGTAGAATATGAAAACATGTCGAACCATGAAAAATTTATCACGTTTTTAGACACGAACGACGATCGTTAACGCGGTGTAAAAATTCACCATTCGTCGGTGCTTTCTTTCCGGCTGCTTCTAAAGTAAGCTCGTCGTTTCATCCGGTATCTCTCGTAAACCCCTCTACCATGAGTGAGTGGAGCTGCAATACTCGACGCGGCCAAGCTTATACATTGCTTAATTAAAAAACAAAACGCCGAAGCTAAAAATGTTACATGTACCAGAGGAGGGATATGTGAACAGCGAAGGCATTCGATGCTGCATAATTTTATACATATGTATGCATGTTAGCTATAGGTTATGCAATTTACAATACAAGTGTATGCGTAGTGCGCGCACGTAAAGTTAGCTAAAATCTCAACATTTCCGGTAGTGAGTAAAATTTTCAAAGGTATGTATTTTATTTAGTAAATACGTACTGTACGTACGCTGCGAAATGCTTGCCTCTATCGTAATGTTGCTACGATACTGGTAGAATTTGCCTTGCCCAGCATGTGAAGGAAGGTTTAGGCGAAGAAACATGATATTACACAGAAGTATTTATTTTTACACTTAAATCCAGCTAGGCAACTCTCATGCTAAGTGTAATAATCAGATTAAATTAATGAGATATGCCCGGATAGTGTGTATATGCGTTTATTTCTCTACTTCACTTCGCCTTATCGCTTTGAGCTCTCACCCTCGACCCTTGTATTTACCCTTTCTCAGTCTATCTCTATCTCTCGCACTGTTCTTCTCCCAAACAGGTACATAATATGTAGATAGACGGATAGAAGTACTCGCGGAGATGAGGAGATAGGTGAGCTGCGTCCTTCCACCAAGCTCCATGGGTCTCGTTATGTTCTCATTTACGCTCCAATAAACCAGAGTGCTTCGAAATTCGATGTAGCAATGATGCTGCCATTACGAGCTGCACATGTTTGCGGCTTAAAATACCTCATTTTCTCAAAACGTCGGATAAGTGTACGCGCCACCCTTCGAAAATATACCTTGCCTGGTGCCCTATCAAATGTTCGCTGGTTTTATCATTCTACGTTATGGAGTATCTATGTACTTTATCTGGTTTGCCTACTGCGTGTGGTGTTTTTTTTTTTGTTTTTTTACCATCTCTCAACTCGAGATATTTGCCTGTGCACATTTTCTACTCTGCTCAGGTGTGCTATATTAAGACTTAACAAATTATCGTTTTAATTGGTTTTGTTCATCGAGTATAATTTCAGCTTCAATCACTTTGCCCAGCTTGATCGAACACTGCGAAGAAAATCACGATGATTCAATACTTGACATTAAAAGATGATTGTGGTTTTGGTATGTGTCCAATAATATTTTTCATGTTGGCCTGGAAGTGAATTATGGTGGTCTAGGGTGATTTTTTTTTTGTGAAGTAATATCATTTTAGTTTAGATTTCTAAAGAGGAAAGTACCTACACCACTGGTCATAAGTCTCAGCACCTCTAAAGCGACATGTTAAAATCAACGTTTCTTCTAACTCTTGATTACTCTATCATGAAAAGTCCAAACCCAGAATGTTTGTATATTTTTGGAAATCTCAGTCTCTATTTTCTGAAAATTTGATTTTGAAAAAAAGGCCCCATAAAAAAGGTCTTATGGTGAGTTAAAAAATTTGAAAATGAATGAAAATCGATTTTTTGTGCTCAAAAATCACACCTCTGTCATTTTTAGTCAGGCTTTCTAAAGGGAAACCCTGACTCTGGCATTTGACAGGTCTGATATGTTTTTTTCGCCTGATTTTCTTGTAGTAGATAGTAGGTAGCGCTACTTTATCATATGTTATTATTGTTCACATTGAAAGCTAATAAAGTTGTTGTAATCTCGGACCTCGTGAATATTACATGGCGCTTCGGCAAAAAAGTTAAAAAAAGTTAATAATTAATCATAAAACCTAAGTTTTATGCCGTTTTTAATAATAAAATGTCTAATTTTAACAAACCAAACGTGTTGGTGCTAAATGAAAACGCTAGCGAGAATTGGAAGCGTTTCCGCCGTGAGTTTGATATCTATTTGAAGGCATCTGGCCTTAGCAACGCTAACGATGACCGAAAAGTTGCCCTGCTGTTAAATTTTGCGGGAGAAGCGGCACAGGAATTAATAGATGCCGCAAATCTACAAGAAGAAGATCTAGAAAACTACGATCTAGTACTGCAATTCTTCGAAGACAGAATCAACCCACAGGTAAACGAAACATTCCTGCGGTTCCAGTTTAATACGAGAATACAGAAAGAAGGTGAATCATTTGAAGAATTCCTATCTGCGATTCAGAAACTTGTAAAAGGCTGTAAATTTCGTGAACAAGAAGAATCTATGATAAAAGATCGGATTGTTATTGGTACTAATGATAAGCAACTCCAGTCTGATCTACTAAAAATCTCAGACCTAAAGCTCCAAGATGCAATTGAACTAGCTCGCATTCA
>FIZR01021196.1:0-34617 GCA_900060175.1 Ferrisia virgata | reverse complement strand
CCTTTGTTGCTGTACATGGCGTAACCAAAAAAAAAAAAAAAAAAAATACTGTTCAAATGTGTCCTTTTTGAAAAGTTTAATTTGTTTGTTGTTTGAAGAAAAAAATCACATTTTTTTAAAGGCATTTTTTGCATAATTTTTCACGTTATGTTGTCAAGTATCAATAAATTTCATTTTGGGGTCCTAGAAGTCCATTAAGACAATTTTTGAGCATGTCAAATATTTATATTTATTTTTTTTCTCGAAAACAAAAATCTTGTACTCAGCTCAATTCTGATCATAATCGCTCAAACTTGACCCATAGGCTTAAATTGGCAACGAAGTAGTTATATACGAGTGCAAATGACCTCGGTTCATAATTCAGCTTTGCCCAAATTTGGGAGAGAGGGTGCTAGTTGGCCAAAATCGTAAAAATTGTTCATTTTTAAGCCAATCGGTAGGGGATCAAAATTTGTGTAAAATATTTAAAAATCAGCCTTGTAAGTCCATTAGAAGAGGAAATATGAGATGTTTTCCTCTTTTTGACCTTGAAAAAAGGTCGTTTCTCGCATATCTCTTCTCCGAATCGAGCTAGGGGATTGAAATTTGATACGAGCAATTGGGCATGTAGTAGAGGATTCTTAGATGTGCTTTTTGAGGGTTTCAGCTTTTCAGCTCAATTGCACCCCGTCATAGTCTCGAAATTGTAATTTTTTTTTTTTACACGAAAATCAACACATTGCGATGCTTTTTTTGATCGTAATTAGCAGGAAACTCTTTTCGTAACCTTTTGACGAACTAGAATTTTTTTTTCAATATAATTATCAACCAGTAGCTGAGTTCGTTTGAAAAATATATCCTAAATTTCAATGATTTTGACAAATCGAAAATTATGATCTCATTCCATTGGTTTTTGACAGTGAGTAAGCAGTACTTACTTTCGTTTTATTTTCGAATAACTCGTTTTTTTCACATCATTTCCTCCACTACTTCTCCGGTGGTCTTGGGGTAATACGGTGATAATGTGATAATTATACGTTATTAATTTTAATGTACCTATGTATTTATTTTATTCGCAGATATTAGCCTTATTTGAAGAACACGATGACCTAAATGAAACGTTAACCGCATTTGTAGAACCTTTTGTAATATTGTTAATTCTAATAGCAAATGCCGTCGTAGGAGTATGGCAAGTAAGTTAGCAGTTTATTATTTTTTGTGATTACTTTGACCTAATCGGATTTTTGTACTTGTAATTTCATAAAAATTTTTATCTGCGAGCACGTACCTTCTCGCTTCAATATGCTTCGAGTATTTTATCTCGCTTGATAAACGTTCCATTATAATACTTATTCGTATTGTTTTTTTTTTCAATCTCTATCAGTGTGTTTGACTTCAATTCTTATTCTTTCTGTATCAATTTTTCGCTGTATAAACGGAGTGATAGAAATCTAACGTACGAATTTTACTTTTTTAACGTTGCCCGGGGTCGTGAATATCGAACGTTTTCTGAATGTATACGCCAAAGTTTAAATACTGATGCTGATATAAATCTACAGTAACAGTTGTACGGTTGTTTTTATTTCCGAAATCGTAATGAACTTTTGTAAATACTATCATGATACGAGTACACGTATCAATGTATGTTTTCTTTATTTTTACGGGCTCGTTTATCGACGTCTTTTTGTTTATATACTTAACGAGTATTTATACGATGTTTTGATCGGTATGTAAATTGGTTGAAGTTTTTTTTTTTTTTTTTTTTTTCTTTGTATGTAAATTGGTTGAAGTTTTTTTTTTTTTTTTTTTTTTCATTCATTCGAGACGTTTGTCAAAAAGAAGAAACGTAGGTGATGAGGTATGCTTATTTGTAAATAGGGTCGGTGGTATAAAATTCAGCGGGAGTTGGAGGGTATTTTTTTTTCTAGTGTATAAATTATACGATTATAATGCCATGTTTTTCCTAATTAGTAAAGTCGCAATGGGAAATCCGTGCAGTCTGAATGTTAAAAGCAATTTCATGATTGATTTCTGTTCTCAGATGTCCAAAGAACATACATAGCTTGGGTGCTTATTTTTCCAACCCACCTTCTCCCGAGAACCCACCCCTCTTTCCGAAAAACATCTCTATAACCTCACGTATGATCGGTATCGAAAAATCTCTCATAAAAAATTTGTAGCGCAAAGTATTCGGAATATTTTTGAGTTATGTGCAAAATTTCGATCAGACCACTCCCCTTCCCCCTTTTCTCAAAATTTCCGTCAAAAATACACCAAAAATCTATTATTTCTATTTCACATCAAAATTAACTGGCATACGACCATACTCAATAGGATAAAATTTGTTCAGAATCACAAAAAAATACATGTACTTGAAATTTAGCAACTTTCAACCCTTATCCACATGGTGAGCCCACGTGAGTAGTGTCGGGTGCATTTCAAACTAACTACGGTAATTGGTATTGTAATATGTGGAACTTGGTATTACTAGTGAGAAAGATGTATAAAAATTTTCTACATCGAGAGGCATCCAATATCTACCATGGGGGAGGGGGAGGGATGAAATTTTAAGGCACCAGACCTTTGAAAATTCCACTTGTAGTCGATTTTATAGAAATTTTTCTCGTAGAACGCGAATATCATATTGTTTTCAAGATCCGGTGGCGAGCAGTGCTCAAAATTCAAAATTTAAAGACTCACCCTCGTAGTGTTTTTCGATGAAGATGACCGTATAACGCGGTTTTTTTCTTCTACATCAAAAATTTGTGTTAGTATGCTAATTTAAATATCATATTTGGAAAGTAGATGTGGAATAACCCTCGTGTACTTATTTTGGAGCATTTTATTTTCCAATAATCAGTCACAGTAAACTCGTAAGGATTCGTATTTTATCGATTTTGTGCATTTTGATAGTTTTTCCAAACATTTTTACCGTACTGTTATGCAAGAAAGACATTTAAAACAAACGAAACACATTGTTATTGATGACCGAACATCGTGCACAGGTTTCGTTTGTTTTAAACGTCTTAATTGTAATGGTAGAATAAAAATGTTTGAGAAAAAAAACACGTTCAATGCAGAAAATTAAGAAAAAACGAATGTGTATGCCGTTTAATGAAGCTGAATTTTGGGTGATAAGATGCCGAAATATGAGTGGGTTATGTCGAATTTCACCTCTACTTTCCAAATTGGGTTTTTAAATTACCATACGAAAACAAGTTTTTGGCGTGGTTTACCCCAAAAAACACTACAAGGCAGAGTCTTTCAATTTCGAATTTCGAATTTGGGACACTGCGAGATCAGTTTCTATGAAATCGACTCCAAAAGCGGAGAAATTACTTCAAGTGGAAATCTGAGGATGCTGATACCTTGAAGTTTCATCCCTTACCCCCCCCCCCCCTCCTATGGGAGATATTGGATACCTCTCGATCTAGAAAATTTTCATGCATCTCCCTCGATTGATAATATCGAGTTACATAATTATATTGCCAATTGCTGGGGTTTGTTTAAGATGCACCCGTCACTACTCCATCATTATACGCGACGAAGAGGGCTTTACCATGCGGATAGGGGTTGAAAGCTGCTAACTTTCAAGTATATATATTTTCTTTGTGATTCTGATCAAATTGTATCCTCTTGAGTATGGTCATACGTCAGTTAATTCTGATGTGAAATATAAATAATAGATTTTCGGTGTATTTTTGACGGACATTTTATGAAATGGGGGGTGAGGGAGTAGTCTGATTGAAATTTTGCGCATAACTCGATGTATTCCTGATACTCGAATCTACTAATTTCATCTTGAAAATTTTTCGATACTGGCCATACGTGAGGAGATAGGCGTATTTCTCAGAGAGAAGAGTGGATCCTCCGGACATGGTGGGTTGGAAAAATATGCACCAAAGCTATAAGTTTGTTCTTTGGACGTCTAAGAACAGGAATCAATCATAAAATTGCTTTTAACCTTCATATCGCCGAGCAGCTCATTTCTTACCGCTTGCGACTGTACTAAATATTGGGCTCGAATCGTTTTTGTAAATACTTGTAAGTACTTGTTCATTGATCGGTGGTCATTTACGCTTTTTCAAGCTCGTTAACTTTATTCTCAAGAAGTTCAAAAAACCTCCCAAGTATGACGGTAAATTTTAAAGATACTAACGTATCCTATTCACCATACCTTCATTTCATACCAATTTCTTCTTTTACCGAGATAATACTCGTAGCAAAAGTGTCTCGTCTCGGTGTCTTTTATCGTCCCTTTCTGCTCTACTTTTTGAAAAATGATCTTCTCCCAGGCTTAACCAAAGTGCAAATAAGCTCGCGTAAAAACCACGAATAGTGCAAATCCGTTTCAAAATGAAACTGCGTTTGCTCGCGAGAAAATTGTAATCGTTAAATTAAAACGAAATTGTCATGGTAAAGCTGCTTTTATACCTCTACCACTCGTGTAATAAATAATTACGTCCAAAATTACTCTCGCGTTTCTCCTATTACGTACGTATATGAATATATGTTATATACTTACTTAAAATACTCCTCATTCGCATCCTTTACCCTTTCCATAGTATCGTTGTTGGAAACGGCCAAGTAAAAATATATGGCAAAAGTTCAGCTCGCTATGTTTTAAAATGAAAAAAAAAAAAAAAAAGAAAAGAAAATGTACGAACTATGTGGGTAACGACCGAACGACGGACGTAACGCGACGTGAAAGTAATTTCAAGCGTACAACGTAATGAACATTACTGCTTCTGATGTAAATTTTTTTTTTTTTTTTTTTTTCATTTTATGATACGAATATTGAAAGAGGTAGGAGTGGTAAGAGGGTGCCAAGCGACCTAAAAACCAAAAAAATAAAAAAAAATAACTTGTGCACGCTTCAAATATGCGGAAAAAATTTTTCTCGAGAGTTCAGATCCTGTGGAATGGAACGAATAAAAAATTCTGATGTACGCTCGAATACTCGCGTTAGTAAAGAGCAGATGTGTAAAGTATATGACTAACGAACACAAAAAAAAACTTCGAAATCCAATATACTCACGTACGTACTTACATAAATGGTACTTTGGATTAGCAGGTCAACGTTTTTTTTAGAAATGGCTTCGAGATGATGTAAAAATTGTATTGTTGTTTGTTTACTCGCCTAACAAAGAGTATAGGTATTCCTCGATTAAAATTGTAAATGTCCCTGTTGTTAAATTTTCAAAATTTTTTCCAATTTCATTAAATACTTTTGATATAAGTAGAATTTTACGTATAAAAACCTGCCCATCGACAACTCCATTCCCCCCCCCCACACTTACCTCTGGCTCAGAATATGGAAAAACGTATTTTTATGGGGTTAAATTTCCAATTTTATTAGATACTTCATAAATAGAATTCTACGAACAAAAAAACTGTCCTTCGACAACTCACCCCCAGCCCCCACCCTTGGCTCAGAATATGGGAAAAAGCATTTTTATGGAGTAAAATTGTACATCCCACGTATCCCGTGTATTGGAAATAAAATTATGATTTTAATCAGATGTTTAGAGTGAAAATTGTTTTATTCGTATGATTTGTTTCGAAATTTTTCATCCCTGTGAGGGAAGGTGGAAGAAACTAACAAAAGGAAACTTTGAATTGCTGAGCTAGAAGTGCTCAAACGGGCATTTTTCCGAAATAAATATCAAATTAGGCCATGCAAATCTTTTTAGAAACATGGACGTGTGGGGAATGAAAAGGTTAAATTACAAATGAAAGTTTTAATCTAAAAATCAGTCAGTGTTCGTCTTGTGTTTAACATATTCGAATGTTTTTGATGTGAAACATTCGAGTTGTTTGAATTGGGGTAAATTACAAATGAAAGTTTTAATCTAAAAATCAGTCAGTGTTCGTCTTGTGTTTAACATATTCGAATGTTTTTGATGTGAAACATTCGAGTTGTTTGAATTGGGGTAAATTACAAATGAAAGTTTTAATCTAAAAATCAGTCAGTGTTCGTCTTGTGTTTAACATATTCGAATGTTTTTGATGTGAAGCATTCAAGTTGCTTGAATTGGGGTAAAAATCTTCGGTATTCTGTCATTCGAGAAATTTTCACTCGGGTTAGTGGATTTGGAAAAATTCGGGTTATGTGCTTTGGCAAGCCATCTATCAATTTACTATTTTTATTCCAAATATTCGTTAAACGAATGTCGTTGACGATATCTACATATATAAAAATGAAAAAAAAAATAATAATAATAAAAAACGAATAAGCGCGAGCTTGAAGAATGCAGACCTTGAAAATTAAGTGCACGAACTGAATTCGTTCATCAAATACAAATATGTACGTGTTTGAAAATTTAGATATAGCTTTTGTATTTGTGACAAAAAAAAGTGCGAAAATGAGCTATTTGTGGGGGGGGGCGAAGAAAGAGGAGGACGAGGAGAAGGGGGAATGCTTACACATTGTATGTATATTATTTAACGCCAACAAGCTGCAGTGAAACAAATCAAATTATTTGAAGTGGCAGTAAACACAAAGTGAAAAAGTACCTAATGAATTTGCTCCATAAAATTTATTAGACACCGGACCATGTACTAATTTTAAGATTCCATAAATATAATTTTAATTTCTTTGAAATGGGTCTTTTTATGCGCATTGTTGGCATTTTTTTTGTTATCGTTCCAGATCACAAAAGACTGAATGGAAATTTTTTACTGTTTTTTTAAGTCATGTAAATTGGGCATTTCAAAGTTGTACGAGATAGAGAAATGGAAAACAAATTATTTCATCATTTTCAGTGACATTTTTTGGTTCCGTTTGTCATTTTCCGAGTTTTCCATCTATACTTGACCTCCCCGTTTTACTTTTAGGTATTTGGATATTATATGTAATAAGCTACGTAAGACCAAAAAAATGTTTTTGCAATTTTTTTCTACTTTTTAAGAAACCAGCTCAGGAAAATAAATATTAAAACTGGAAAAAATTGATACCTTCGAGATTTTTATTGTAAATTTTTCTAAAAAGTCCGAATAAACACCATCTAAAACCTTACTTCCTACTCCCTGAGTTGCCCTTGCCCAAAATATTGAAAGGTAAACAGGTTCAGGGATAAAAGGATCGCAGAAATAGAACTTGACCCATTTCACCCAAAAAGAAGACTCAGGCGGAAGGGATGGAGTAGCGAAAATGACGTAATTTCTAGGGTCATCTAAAATATGTAGCTGAAAATTTGCACAAAAACTAAGAATTACCTTTGAAAATGTTTTGAGGGCTGAATACGGTGCCCACATCGTGCGAAGACGGTTCTAAACTTCAGTCTCACCCAGGGGGGGATTTTCAGTCATGTTACACAATAGTAGAAATAACGTCATTTTTTTAGCCTTCCCGTGGGTCAAGTTTGGTATAATTTTGATGAAAATTTTATCAGTAATATATTTTTACGATCATTATATCCCTAAACTGTTCCCCTTTCAATATTTCGAGCAGAACTTGAATTTTTGGACACGTTTCACAACCCCTCCCCTCTTCATTGAGGGAAGTTCAAGCGGTATGAGTGTAAGGTTTTAGGGGATACTTATTGAATCCCGTTAGAATAATTTACAACAAAAATCTGGAACGTTCCAATTTTTTCCAGTTCAGCCATGTTTTTATGCTACTTTTCCTAGAATATGGGAGAAGCGGTACAAAATTATGTTGAAAAAGGAAAAAAATGTTAAGTTCGAATTTTTTTACATCAAAAAGCAAAATTACAAAATTACATTTCTCCGATGGTTTAAAAAATAAAATAACTTTAATTTTCTTCTCTATCTGGAAAATTTGAAAATGTAAGTTTTTTTTTTTTTTCTATTTTTAAGCATAATTTTTGGCATTCTATGAAGATGGGGAAAAAATCATGAACATTTTTTGCGTTTTTGAACGTGATTTTCGTGACACATTACAATCATGAGAATTGAAAAAAAGCATTGCGGTTAGAAAGGGTTCAATGAGGCTAAAAAGTCGAGACCCCCCACCAAAAGGCACATCTAGGGCCTCTCTAATTAATGTATATATCTAATTTCAAGTTCCTAGCTGAATTTGGAGGGGAGTTATGCGAGGAACAAACTCAAAAAATAAGAAAAAAGATCGAAAAACTAATTTTTTAGGACTGTGAGAGGATTCAATGGAGATAAATAGTGGGAACCCTCAAAAGACCCGTCTAGGGCCAAATTTTAACTTCCTAGCTCAATTTGGTTTGGAGATAGGGGAGGAACATCCCTTTTTCAAGGTCAAAAGTGGAGAAAACCCCCCCATATCTCTCCTCCTAATTGACTTGAGAGGTTTATTTTTGGATATGTTGTACAACATTTGATTCTCTGTCAATTAGCTTGGAGAATGAAAATTTTCACGTTTTTGACCCCTCATCACCCCCTCCCCCAAATTAGGACATGAGCGAATTTTGAACCAAGTTCATCCCCACTCATATATATCTAATGCGCCGCCAAACCGAGCCGATTGACTGAATTGGAGCGATTTTGGTCAGGTATCGAGCGGAGTAAATGATTTTAATGTTCAGCAGAAAAAAAAAAAACAATAAAAAAAAGAAATAATAATGAAGGTCTGACATGGCTAAAAAAACGTTTTAATGGTCTTCTAGGACTCTATAAAGGATTTTGTTCGTATCCTCCACCTCATCCACCGTTGGCCGATAGACTGTAATAGCCTGGTTTTCTTCGATCCTATGACATGGAAAATCAGGCTGAAAATTTAGAAAATAAAAACAAAAAGTTTTTTCAGTAGACATGTGTAGGTATTAATTTTGAGATTTCAAACCCAATTTTTTAGGAAAGATGGAGAAGTCAAGGGTCAAGCCAGAGACCTCAAATTGCAAGCACGTTCGTTTGATATCATCTCGCAATTTTTTTTCACTGCTCCTCTCTACCTTTCGAGGGGGGGGGGACTCAAATTGAAACGCCCTATTTAAATATAATACCAAGTAGAGCATCGTGAAAAATAAAAGAAGAGAAGAGGGTAAAACGTATAACAAAATCTATGTTGAAAATTCAACTTCCATGGTTTGTAGGGTCGGCATGGTAAACTTAAATTATAAGCTGTATTTATTGAGTGCACTGTACGTCTTCTTTTGCATCACACACACACACACACACACACACACAACAAAAAGCAGCAATCGATGCTGTGGCATGGTGATGTATGGCGTGGTAGTGGCAAAGTAGAGAAATACTCGTAAACTGGAGGATGTAGTATACACTTGTACGTATAACATCAGTAGCACGATGGAATGAGTTTGGCTTGTGGTAGAATGATGGCATCACCGTCGTCATCATTATTTTTGTTGTTGTTGTTGTTGTTTTAATTCGTTAACGTTATAAAAATCTACTTCAAAGAGCGAATTTTTTGCTACAGATCGGTGTAAAAAATAATAACAGATAGAATAATAACAAAAGCTCACTTCGGTAACATCAATCGCGAATGAAATTTATTACGTGCTTTCTTCTCCTCTTTCGCGCGAGCTCTCGTCTGTATTATAAATGATGGTCTCTCATATGCTTATACTGTATTCGAGTACCTCTGCATGTACGTGCGTATTACATAATACTATATTCGTCCACTCTGTACGTAGACTTACGAGTACGTATATTTTAGGTATCTGCACGTTGCTGGTAAGACACACGAGTGTGTGTTGAGTAGGTGGGCTCCAAGTCTAGGTATACCTATATGATGCTGTGTATGTGCCATATGTGGATGTACGTACCTCTCTAGCTATACGATATCGTTTAGATTATTGGTAATATGTATATATGCTAAATGGAAGATAATGTGTGCGCGTCGTTTATGGTTCGTAGAAATAAAATTCTAAAATAATATAAACGTATTAAAACTCGCTAGTATTTTTAGTAAAATAATTTTCTCGTTTTTGTTTTTCTCCGTTTAAAAACGAATTATTCGACGGTTTAAAATATTATGCTCGTGGTACTATATATTGAAACTCGACAGCTGAGTGCGGCGCGGTGCGGTGCAGCGTATACGTTAATCGCATTAATTAATGGCAAAAAACCTTGTACTTACAACGTGAAAAAAAAAATTGCCTAATTCGCATCGTACCGCAAGTGTTTGTTCGACGAATATTACCGTCGATGTTCGCTTCATTCAAGTTGGTAATATTCGCTCGAGTTATTTTGCCAAATATGTAGGTATAGGTTCTAGCTAGGTCTATAGGTATCACGATACCTGTTCGGAAAAGTATTACTCGTATAATGATAATTATCACGTGTAATTTTTACCATTTGGTGGAAGAAAGAAAATTCGAGTATATGTATGAATGAATGGAATGGTACTCTACGTAGGGGGTAAAAGTGAGCTTATAATTTGCTGAAATGATTTTCGATTTGAGTGATATACATGAAACAATAATGCTTTCAGTTATTCGTGTACGTTTACGTACACGTATCACGTATACCTACCTACCTACCTACTGTACCTATCTACGAACGAACGAACGAAAATCGTACGATTGTAGTTTTTTAAAATGGCGAACAGCAACATCGAGGGATTGATAAGAAACGATATCAGTAGCTCGACGCTATTGCGTATATATGTAACGCCTTGTAATGTGGTATTTTAATTAAAAATTATAATCGTATGCGCGAAATGAGATTAGGCTTTGGTGACGTAAGTTACGAGTATATATACATACTACATAGTAAGGTCCTAGGTGGTGTAGGTAGGTGCAGTATTGTGTGGTTGGAGTAGGTCCTACAATATGTAGAACGTCGTATTAACACAAAGTTACGTACATTTTCAGTGCGAATTAGACGTACGTAGTAATATTTTTCAATTGAAATGGATTATATGTAGTATTGTTTGCTAAATGATGTTAAGTTTGAAGTATGTACGTTTGAAGAATATCGACTTACCTACGTCTTTGTTACGTATTTATTAGTGTACGAGTGTGCGATAGGTAAAGTAAAGGTACCTAAACGCAATATTCTCGGTTCGTCTGTTGTATGCGTTATACATATGTATATAGTTTTATTGTTGTAAGTGTATTATTCTCGATATGTAATCGAAGATGTCAATGAGTTCCTGTATGTGTAATACAAACCACTTTAGAAAACCTAACGTGACATGGTACGCGATAGATAGCTACGTGTACAGAAAATATGCACGACGAGAACTAGAGGTAGATTGAAGTTCAAATTGTCTGGTCTGTTGAACGTTCTTCGTTAAATGTTAACGTAATGATGTATACAATATACATGGTGTCCCAGTTTGGATAGGTCGATAAGATGTTTTTTTTTTGAGATCGCCGAGTATATGATAACACATCGAAGCTAGATCGAAATTTGCTGTAAACATGCGACGTTGTTTCTCTTTCAAATTTAAAGAAATAAGTTGTGTGGAATTTTTAATAGTCGGATGGTTTGAGGATGAATAGAGATTCTCAATACAAGTATACATACCTTTATAACACCTCCTTAATATACGTATAATAAATTTCAGTCTACTGGGTCGATTACTACTTGAATTTTAACAGCCTTTGGTTGGATACAATCAAGTTCTTCCATGAGAGTTTGTGGGAAGATCTTTTTATTCTCATTTCGGCGAGTTTCGATTCTAGATTAGGTTAAGTTTCACTCAGTTTTCAATATTTTTTGCGATTTTTTTTTGGCAATTTTCATCTAATTTTTATTCAATTTTCGATGATTTTTTACTATTTTTTTTTTTTTTTTTCATGTTTTAGGCTAAATTATAACCCATTTTCTAACATTTTTTTACAATTTTTCATCAATTTTTCACACTTTTTACCAATTTTTTTATCAAATTTCCATCGGTTTTTTCAGTATTTTTTCACGATTTTTGATAGATTTTTTGCACTTTTTACTCGTTTTTTTTGAATTTTTTATGAAAATTTTCGATGATGTTCGACAATTTTTTTAATTGTTCAGGTCAACTTTCACCCAATTTTCAACATTTTTTTTTTTTTATGATCTGTAATCAATTTTTTTTATTTTTTAACCATGTTCGTTGAATTTTTACCCAAAGTTCGACAGTTTTGAGGTAAATTTTCACCCATTTTTTAACATTTTTTAACATTTTTTCATAATTTTTGATCAGTTTTCAGCGCTTTTTTCATCATTTTTTTTAAATTTAAACTCAATTTTCTATGATGGGGTCGGGTCATTCTGTGAAAACGTTACGTTTTTGATTTTTGGACTTCATGCTAAAATGTTAACATGAATATGTCTTAAGAGTGGGAAAGTTTGATAAAATTCACAATGAAAGCTGAGCAAGGCTGATTTTTGGACTTTATCTTAAAATGTTTGAGTTAAGTATTTGATTTTTCATTTCAAATTTTTGATCAAAAACTCGCGATGAAAGATGATTATAAAAGATTTTTGCACTTTATGTTAAAATGTCCAAGTTGAATAAATGTGAAAAAAAAAATTGAAAAATAAAAGAATCGAAAAAAAAAAAAATAAAAATAGAAAAAAACAGGAAAATTGAGAAATTGAAAAAAAATTAAAGATGATTATAAGTGAATTTTGTACTTCATGTTAAAATGTTGACATGAATGTCTAATTTGAAAAAATTAAAGAATAAAAAAAAGTTGGAAAAAGAGATAAAATTAAAAAATTGTACGAATTGATTAATTTATTTATAATGCAATAATTTTTTTAAATAAAAAGATTACAAATGATTTCTGCACTTTACTGTGGATGACTTTTGCACTTATGTTGAAATGTTTTCGTGGACATCTAATTAAAAAAATAAAAAAATGAAAGAAGTTAAAAACTAGGAAAAATAAAAAATAAAAAAATGAGTAGATGGTGTACGTTTTTGATATGGACATGTTACATATCCATAATCTGAAATTTTTCCTGAAAAGGAAAAGTGCCAATTTTTTTTTTATATTTCAAGTTGATTGGCACCTTCCTTGATATTTTTTCGTAATTTTTGATCAATTCTTTGCACTTTTTACACAATTTTTCAAATTTTAGGTAAATTTTTGCATTTTTTTCATCAATTGGTATTAAATTTTTACCCAATTATCAGCGATTTTCAACAATATCCTTCAATTTTATCCCCCATTGACGATTTTTCAGGGGTGCTTAAAAATGAATTTTTTGTGTTTTCTCGAATCTTTTTCACACCAATTGATAATTTTTTTTAGCAAACCTTAGTGAAATAGATCGAGTATACTTACCTTCGTCCATTTAAGATTTTTAAAATATGAGAAAAACTATCATTTTTTAGTACCCCTGAAGTAACATTGTTTTTAGTCATCAAAAATTGATATGCTAAATCCATTTCAGAGGAGGGGGCGTTTCTCAAAAAAAAAAATTTGCTTCACGGGTTTTCCAAAAATCGTGAAAAAATACAACTGAAATGAGAGGTAATGATGAAAACTTCTCGTTAATGATCATTTTGGATTCAGAGGGGCTGAAATTTTTACCACATTCTTTTGAGGTCATTTTGCTACTATGTGACCCCGTCTTTTGCAGATTTCAAAAAAAAAAAAACGAAATTGGGCCCACCTTATTACGTACTCAGTATTTTATTTTGGAAAGTTCGATACCTTGACGCCATCCTCTCCTCGTATTTTAAAATTTCAAAGATTGATGTAAGTATAGATTTTTTAAGCTAACAAAACGAAGAAAGAAATCTAATTACTCGTAATCTCGTATATGTTTACTTCCTTCAAAATGAGAATTGGTCAATCAATGAACAATGAACATTCATGACTAAACAATTCTTGCGTCAGGTTGAAGAATCTAGTTATATGTCCTTCCATTTTCCTTAGTTTTTTGCATTTTGTAAAAATATATGTTTAATTTGAATTTTTTTATTGGCTGAGGTTTACTCGTATAAGAGGTGTGTATGTATGTGTGTGTGTATTTTGTATGTATACATGTACTTTGAGTACACCGAATGTAATGTATGTACGATTAATATATACTTACTCAAATCCAATATGTACGTAAGTACAGTAAATATACGATAATTTGTATAATGCGTGACTA
Organism: Ferrisia virgata; assembly: GCA_900060175.1. Lineage (NCBI taxonomy): Eukaryota > Metazoa > Arthropoda > Insecta > Hemiptera > Pseudococcidae > Ferrisia > Ferrisia virgata. The sequence goes on along the minus strand of FIZR01021196.1, from coordinate 20,649 downwards.
ATGGAACAAAATTTATGCTTTTTTAAACGTCGATTTACGTATACGAGTATATTTATTTTTGGAGGATTGGAATTTGCGTTTTTTTTACGCGGTTTTTGTTCGGTTTTGACGTCATAGATGATTCGATTCGATTCGATTCGCGTTACAGAACAGAAATCAATGTTTGGTGTGTTGTGAAAAGGAAATTGTAAAATAAGTGAATGTGATGCTGAGCTTTTTAATGACGAGATGTCGATAGATGCGAAAGGCATGTTACGTTGGAGTATTCAAGGATGTAGATTTTTGGCCCGTATGAGCAGTTCTCAATTGGTATTTATGGGGATGTTTGAACGTTCCAAGAATGTTGGTTTCAAGAGATTTGAAAAAATTTTGATCCGAATTTCATGTTAAAATGTCATTCTTGATTGAAGGCAGCGGTTACCAAAATTTAGTTATAAACTTTTTTTAGAAAAATTATTCTTGTTTGCAGTTTATCTGAAAAAAAAAAACTTCACATTACACAAAATTACAAACCATCAGCCCCCTACGCAACATTGTTTCAAGGAAAGGGTTTTAGTTTCTTTTTTATCGCCGCCTTGCGTATGAAGACATAACCCACTGAATTTATGGCGTAAAAAATTGGTAATTTACTAAAGAACCAGTACCAATTGGTACAACCAGAACTAATTCTAATGATATGAAATTCAAATCATCGCCAGTAGAATCATTTGCTCCAAAAATCAAAACTAAAACCGTTTTAGAGTCAGATTCATTAAAATCTTTTTTAACGGCAACAAAAGCAAGTTCGAACCTTTTCAGACTATTCTCTGAAAATTAATTCGAAAATCGAAACGAAGAATCGTCATTGTCAATGAAAACTAGGCTATTGTTATAGACACTGAAAAAAGGAATTACGGTTTTGAGTTCGGCCCTTTTTTGCCTGTAAAGACGAGACGCTGATCTCTAAATCTAAAAACACCTACGTCTGCCTAACGTCTGAGGTGGTTTGAAAACTTGACTCATTATAATTGTGAAATGAGTTGAACAGGAATTAATGAACAGTGCTTCCAACGAAGAAGTCTTGAGTAACTCTGGACAAAAAATTTCTGTAATCCGCTTACCGCTGTATCTGCTGATTTCCATCTTTGTTCATTTTTAGAACTTTTGTTCATTTTTCTATTTTTATTTTATTTTATTTTTCCATTTTTATTTCATTTAAGTTTTTAATTTTTTTAATTTTTAGCCTGATTTTCTATGTCATATTATCAATGAAAACCAGGCTATTATAATCTATTGGTCAACGGTGGTGGGGGGGGGGAGGATACCAACTAGATTCGTTTTGCGGTTCTGGAAGACCATTAAGACAATTTCCATTAAAATCATGTACCCTGCTCGATACTGACCAAAATCGCTCCAATTCGGTCAATCGGTTCAGTTTAAAGACTGGTTATATATATATATATATTTGGGTGGGGATGACCTTGGGTCAAAATTCAGTTTTGCCCCAATTTCGAGGAGGGGGTGTTGAGAGGCCAAAAACATTAAAATTTTTCCTTTTCGAGTCAGTCGATAGAGAATCCGAAGTTGTATAAAAAATCCAAAAATCAACCTGCTAGGTCAATTTGGAAGGGAGAAGGGAAGATTTCTCCCCTTTTTGAACTTGAAAAAGGGCTGTTCCTCCCCTATCACCTCACCAAAATGAACTACGCTGTTGACATTTGGTTTGTACATGCAGTAGGATCCCTATATATGTCTTTTGGGGGTTCCGACTTTTCAGCTCCATTACACCCCCTAACAGCCTCCCCCAAAAAAGTTTTTTGGTCAGATTTTCTCATTTTTTTTATTTTTTGAGTTTGTTCCTCGCATAATTCTTCTCTAAATTGATCTAGGAACTTTAAATTAGATATGTACATTCATTAGGGATCCTAGTTGTGCCTTTTGGGGGTCTCGACTATTCAGCCCCATTGCACCCCCTCGCAATCCTGAATTTGTGGTTTTTTGGTCGTTTTTTGAAATTTCTAGTCCAAACTGGGCTAGGAGTTAAAATTAAATATGTACAGTCAGTAAGCACCCTAGATGTGCCTTTTGGCAATTTTGACTTTTAGCCCCATTGAACGCAATGTTTTTTTTTTTATTTTTTATATTTTACTGACTTTTTTTAGCTCTTAAAAGTTTATTCTTGGTGTTGTATCGAATGAACATAAGTTGATAGATTTTTTTTGAAATTTTTCGCTTTATGTATTATTTATCTGGAAAATTCTGAACTGAGTTGATAAGTTTAGTTGTCATTCTATGTGAACATAATTTGGAAAATTTGTTTTCGATGGTTAAATCCCTCCCCCCCCCCCATGGACCGCTTTTTTAAAGATTCTCAGTTGTGTTTAGGACATTATTTCAGGTGGACACGTACCAGTGAAAATTAAACCCCCTCCCTCTTTATTTTTGAATTATTTTTCATGGACCACTGTTGTTATTTCGTTTCAAATTCCTGCATAAGGTTTTTTTTTCAGAATTCTGTAGGTTAAAGGGTCCTTACTAACATATACTAAGAGTCTCACTCCGTACACCTTTTGCATCGCGTGCTACAGCGTGAAATGTGTCAGCCCGCAGCGTTTCTTGCAATTACCTAGCGAAATATTGAGTTTTTCGAGGAATCAGTGATGACAAAAATTATTCCTTATAAAATTTCCTATCGAAATGATCATCGTAGTATTTTCCAAAAAACGCGTTTTAAGCCCATAAAATTACGATTATTTCACGCGCAGTTCTGTTGAATTACTTATTCAGGCTTATAGGGCGGATCAGAAAGAAAAATCACTCGTTGTTTTTGCTATTTTCACTGAAAAAAAAAACACTCACCTTGTGCGGAGAAGGCATCATATCAAATTCGAGCCTCCCAGTTCGAAAACGGGGGTGGTGTTGAGAGTCCTGAAAGTAGGGTCATTTTCGGAGAGGGAGGGAGAAGGGCGTTTTTTTCTCAATTCCATTCTTTTTAACTCTGGTTAGTCATGCGTGGTACTTCAGAAGTCTTCTTAAATGTGTGTTTTAAAATTATATTCGATGCTGCTACCGATCATCTTTCGTTTTCCTTTTTTAAATATCATCATTTAGAAGAAAGAAGAAAAAAAAAAGTGATGTGATGAGCGTGGGCAGTAGACATGTAACACAGAACAGACGTATAGGTTAGGTACCTCAATCGTTAATTTCAATACTCTCATCACGTAATCGCGTAGGTAGGATAAAAGGAAACAGGAAAGAGATAACGGAAAAGCTTGATGATTGTGCTACAGCTATGTCTTGAAAAATGAAAAATACCCACGAAATCTTCATTTTTACGTCAAATTTACGAGTACAAGGTAAATACATAGAAGAACTGTAAACGTAATCATAATCTTCCATGTATTCTTTATGATGTGGCGTGTTACTCGTAGTCGTATGGTTAAAATTATCGAGTATGAAAAAAAAAAAAAAAAAGGAAAATTGATACGTAGAGCTGAGCTACGCGATTAGAGGCCGATGCGACGATTATTAGTGTGCGTGCGACATATTTCTCTCATTTTCGTACCAGTAATACTTACTGCATATTTAATTTATGTATAGTACACGTTCGTATAATATGTGTTTTATAAATGACGCGCGTGCATATATTTTATATGCGAATAATTGGCGCATTAACGCGTATTTAATACATATTACAATGTCGCAATCGGCGACGGCGACCTGCTCTTTCGTTTTTTTTTCTCGCAGTGTGATCTCGTGTCATTAATGAACGTGTGTAATACGGTATAAGTTCGACTTGATAGGTAGGTACGTAACGCACCTAACCTACCTATACATACTTTTACAAACGAATACTTCTTAAAAATACGTATATATCTTAACTGAGTATAGTATAACTTTCAGTAACGTGAAAACTGGGTCCAGTATAAAACAAAACAGAAGAAAAAAAAAACTGGTTTTGGCAAAGTTAGATTTTTTTTTCCTACGAGGATAAAATTTTATACATTTCGATAACTTTTGAATAGAAAAAAATTAATACGGATGGTTTAAAGTATAAAATTTTCATATCGTCGTATAGAGACGAACCTTGGAAGAAGTTATCGATAAAAAATTAAATAGGTAAAAATGTCATAATAGTAGGTACTTGTTAACACGAAATGGTAACTTCCCCCTTTATCCTCGTTTCTCTTTTGCTCTTTCATGTTTCAAGGATAATCACTCTGATATGTTCTATAGGCTTTATCAACCGAGCCGAAGTATTATTATAGCGAAGCGTACGTGTAATGAAACTTTTTTTTTTACGCCAATTTTAATTGTATCTTCGCAGTAGGGTACCCCTTTAAACGTATGTCTGATGTTTGTTGTTGTTTTTTTTTCACAGGAAAGAAATGCCGAATCGGCTATCGAAGCTTTAAAAGAATACGAACCTGAAATGGGTAAAGTAATTAGATCGGATAAACAAGGTGTACAGAAAATTAGAGCTAAGGAAATTGTTCCTGGAGATGTAGTCGAAGTTTCAGGTAATGTACTGCACTCAATCTAGGTACATTAACCATACCTGTAATGACAGGCTAAAAGTACAATTGCAAATTATGTTGAAGTTGTTTCGATGAAAATTATTTTTTACCCTCGAACGAGTGATCCAAAAATGAAATTTCAACGTAGTAATAGTAATATGTTAGATTTAAAAGAAAGTACGATGATTTCAGTATTTTGCTAAATTGTCTTGATGAGTAATATTCCTGGTAATTATTTTAATGAATTTATGTTAAAACAGATTGCCCTATTCTCGTGTTGGAAAAGCTCAATAATCGTCGTAGCTTTTTAATCTACCTCATACCTACTGACGTAATTTTTTTTTTTTTTTTTTTTTTTTTTTGAGAAAGAGAAAGAGAGAGACATCTGGCAAATATTCGACGAACTGTTGATAACTAGTCGTAAAGTCTAGTTTACGCGTACGAATGTTATTACAGAAAATTGCTGATTTTATTACATTTCTTTCAATACGAATGCAAAGCTACTATTTTATTGTCACTTTTTTTTTTCATTATTGAAATGGTACCTTTTCGAATAGTATTCACTCGTCGAATGTGAATATACTCGTGTATATGTTGAAGAAAAACGAAGGAAAAAGGCGTGCCAAAGGCTATTACAGCGAATAAGAAATCTATAACTTCATTATTTATTTATTGCGAGTTTCAAAACGCTGAAAAAGTATTGAAAATTGGAAATTTTCAAAATTGACCAAATCGAGTGAACTTTATTTTCTAATAAAAAACTATATATTGGAAAATTTAAAAAAAATTTAAATAGTGATTTATTAAATTTAATATTTTGAATGATCGATTAGAAAGTATAGAGAAAAAGAATGGAAATTGGAAACGGTGAAATTTTTATGAATTAAAATCATCAACATTTTAACTTACGACTGAATCAGCCATTTTAAAATCTACTAATAAGGGAATCAGTCGAACTCATCAGGCCCATGCTCACCGACTCGAATTCCTAAAAAAAATGCTATTTAATTGGTGTGGTTTGTCTACAATGTGCTATTTGCAAGTCTTCAGCTGCTTAGCTTAATTAAAATCCTTTTGGTTCACGTTTGAAAATTTTGAAGAAATGAGGTCATGAAATTATTGAAATCTATTATAAATTGATTACGAAGGTCAATTTTTGTGTATGACTGAAATTTTAGACAGTTTTCGAAAATCTCGAACATTTTTTGAATTTTTTGAAATTTTATTTATTTTACAATGGGTAAAAAATACACGAATCGAAGCTGGTGAGTACCATTCCGGTGTTTGGATTATTGTGCTACTTCTCAATCTCGTGAGCTAGCTCCTGTAATTAGTAGTGGTAGGAGAAAGAAGTAGACTTATTAAGATAGAAGGTAGAATCACGATGAAAGCAAAAAGCTCTTAAAATTCTGAACGTATTTAAAATTTTAATTCAAGATTTGTTTATAACGAAGAAATGAGACCCGATGAACGAATCTGGTGCTATCGAACAAATAAAGCAATAAAGTGCCGAGAACAAATCGGTGGAGTAGGGGGAGGGGGAAGAAAGTTTACTAATGATCGCCTCAAGCTATAGACATTGAAACACCAAGATGCCTCGCTCTGCAGGTCACAGCGGAAAGAGGATTGTTGAAAATCTTTGTTAATAATTATACACCTAATTCCCACTAGAGAGCGCTGATACTTGGCAGGAAAAATTACCTTTTTTTAGCTTTCAAAATGGATTTCACATGCAACATTTTTTGAAATTTTTCTTACGATCTGATTGGTTGAGATTTTCATATGAGTTATGATGGTGAGCACGCTGATCAGCTGGTGTGACATCATACAGTTTACAATTGTTGTTATTTTTGATAAAAACATTGTCAACTTTCATTGGTTGAGGTTTGTTGAAGTCATGTAATCAAAATGCAGAAATAATTTTCCGTGGCAAGTATCAGTGCTCTTTAGCAGATTATATGTCTACAACTATTTACCAAATTCCCTCACATCATGTCTGTGCCCACCGGTGAAGCATATTGGTGTTTCAATGTCCATACCGCAACCAGACCACATAATGCAAGCTGTACAGTTTGTCCTACAAGTCTAATTTCAAAGCTGCAGTATGGTCGAATTCCTAAATTTTTAAATTTTCAAACAATTAAATATTGAGTTGATACAAAAACTGAAGCGTTCTAAAAATAATGGTGACCAAGATGAACAAAAAAGGTTTTATGCGCCTCACTAATTTGTGCATCGTACCAGAAACGAGATATGAATTTTTCAAAAATAACAGCCTCAACAAATTTTCAAATTTATTGTTTTATATTTTTCAAAAATTTATTTCAGCCAACTGGCTATATTTTTAGGGTGCTTCGACTTTCTTGTCAGTTCAGTAAAGAATTAAAATTGTCATTTGTATGATTTTTGATGTAGGTAGTAGGTACATTGAACTAAATCCTAATTTTACATTAAATATTAACCTTGAAAATTTTAACGTGCCAAAAAACCTGTTCTCAAAGTTTCCAATTTTTTTAGCACGTTGTTTTCACTTCTGTGCTGTAAAAAAATGTTATATGTAAAAAGTGTAACTAAATTTTTTAAAAAATCATGTTTTTTTCTATTTTTGTCTGATATTTTTTGTAATTTCTCATTTATTTCGCCCCACCCCCTGAATATGAGGGAAAAAATTGAAAAATTCTCTCACACAGCAACTCAATGACCATTTCTTGTAACATCTCATCCTTTACATTCAATTTTTTTCCTGAAAATACTAAATCATTTACGTTACACTTTGACACAAACCGGACTTCTCTAGTATTTTTGGATAAAAATTCGGAAATTTTTGAAAATGACCTTAGATTTTTAGTGAAAAAGATTTTCAGATCTGTGTATCTTTGCCCCTGCAATGATTAGGATAGGCATACCATTATACACTTGTCTAACCTCAGTTTCTCTACTAAGTACTATTGAACCAAAACACTCCGTATATGATCCGCCACCAATCCAAGCTGAGTTTATAATTTTAGTCATCAGTAAGAATATAGGCTACTGAACAGATTAGTCCAGCAGTGTTGTCCTAGAGACAGAGAAGCCTACCGCAATGAGACCAGTATAGTACACAAGAAAATGCATCAGATTGCTAGAAATTTTAAACCTAGAATTCGCGAGATCAAGAAAGATGACGGCACAGTTGTGTGGGACTCTGGAGGAAAGCTGGAAAACATCCTGTGAGCGGTTGCACCAAGATGGTGAAACACCGGAGGTAAACCAACTGATTCCTACATTCGAAATGACAGATGAAGATGAGCCAAACATCCTTCTTGATGAAGTAAGCGAGGCGTTGAATGCGATGAGGAAACGCAAAGCACTTGGTTGCGATGGTATTGAACCTGAATTGTGGCAGGCTCTTGATGAAAATGGAATCAAAGCAGTATGGCAACTCTGCAGTGTGATGTAGCAAAGTCTACTGAATGGTGTAAGTAGGTGCTGATTCCCTTGCATAAGAAAGGAGATGCAAGATTATGCTTTAATTATCGAACAATCGCTTCAATTACACACTGCAGCAAAGTCATGTTACAAATCCTAAAAAACCGAATCAAAGAGCGTATGTACACTGGCAAATTCCACCTAAACAAGCTGGGTTCATGTCAGGAAGAGGCACAAGGGAGCAGATAATGAATGTCTCGCAAATCATCGAAAAGTGCAGGGAGTTCAACGTAGCGGCAGTGATGTGTTTCATAGATTACACCAAAACCTTTGACTGCGAATTGGAAGAAGCTCTTCAAAGTTTTAAGAGAAATGGGGAGTTCCTGCATTTAGTGGATTTCTTTTATGAATTCAATTCTATGGTGGTGAGAGTTGATGTTGAAGAATCTAAGGCTTTTCAAGCGGAACAGGGCGTCAAGGATGCATATTAACCCCCAGTTATTCAACATCTATGGTGAGCACATAATTCACGAGGCTCTAGAATATTGGAATAGTGGTATTCCTTTTGGAGGAAGCAGAATCTCTAATCTAATGATATGCAGATGATACCTTCTTGATGGCTTTGGATGAAGAGGAAATGGTAGAGCTCGTCAACTTGTTGAAGATAGCTCGCGAAAGACTTGGACTTAGTATTGATACGTCAAAAACGAAAGTCATGGTGGTGGATTGGGCCAAGTGTCTTCCAGTTTCTACAGCTCTGAGCGAATACGAAAATGTCAACGCTTTTGTATATTTAGGCTCCGTCATCGAAGCAGATGGAGGTTCATCGACAGAAATACGGCGCCGAACCGCTCTGAGCAAATCAGCTATGATCAAACTGCGTAATGTCACATATAATCACAAAATCTCCAGAAAGACAAGGAAGAGACTTACACAATCACTTGTTTTTTCTGTTTTCCTATATGTTGCGGAAACATGGACGTTGAAGGCCGATGATGAAAGAAGAATCGACGCCTTTGAGATGTAGGTCTGGCGAAGGATGCTGAGGATAGCCTGAACAGCGCAACAAACCAACATTTCAATCGTCAAAGAAATACAGGAGCCAGTCAGGCTAAGTGCTTTATGCGAGAAACGCATTCTAGGGTATTTTGGACATGTGACCAGGAAAGAAGTCGGAAATCTCGAAAAAGACATTCTTTCTGGTAAGGCCCCTGGTAAAAGAGGCAGAAGAAGATCTCCGACCAGGTGGTCTGACATCCACAAAGCACGAATGGGCTCTGTGGTTAGAGCTGCTCCACAGGCACCGGATCGTGATAGATGGCGCCTTCTTTTAGGTGCAATACTGTCGTAAGCATGTAAGACTTACTGATGATGATGGGAAAAAAAATGAAAATAAACGTAAATATCTGAAATATCCAAAATAGTTTTAATGATCTCCTAGGACTCTACTAGGAATATTGTTAATACCCTCTTCCCCTACTTCCACCATTGACCGATACTTCGTCCATAGTCTGGTTTTCAAGATTTGCAATAACAAACATAGGGAATATTCTTTCTGAAAAAAAAAAATCAAGCCAACATTTCTCCTATACTCTTACGAATTAAAAAAGAACTTTCAAGGCTGTCATTACCACTGTTTTATTTAATAAAAGTACATATTTACGTCTGCATCTGAATTAATTTGTTTTATTTCGTTTGCTATATGATTACAGTCGGTGACAAGATTCCAGCGGATATTAGGTTAATTAAAATTTACTCGACTACGTTGAGAATTGACCAGTCTATCTTGACTGGTGAATCTGTTTCTGTGATAAAGCATACAGACCCAGTTCCTGATCCTCGTGCTGTCAACCAAGTAAATTATCAATCTTATACTGTACTTTAGATTGTGGAAAATTGCACTCGATCATCATTTCATATTTTTTTTGCTACTGCTTTACAGGATAAGAAAAATATCTTATTCAGCGGTACAAACGTAGCCGCCGGTAAAGCTCGCGGTGTAGTCATGGGTACCGGACTGAACACGGCCATCGGTAAGATTCGTACTGAAATGTCGGAAACGGAAGAAATCAAAACGCCTCTGCAACAGAAACTCGACGAATTCGGCGAACAATTGTCGAAAGTGATCTCGGTTATTTGCGTGGCCGTATGGGCCATCAACATCGGCCATTTCAATGATCCGGCTCACGGTGGCTCGTGGATCAAAGGAGCCGTTTACTATTTCAAAATCGCCGTCGCGTTGGCCGTGGCCGCCATCCCGGAAGGGTTACCAGCTGTGATTACCACGTGTTTAGCTTTAGGTACTCGTCGTATGGCGAAGAAAAACGCCATCGTTAGATCACTGCCTTCGGTCGAAACTTTAGGATGTACATCGGTCATCTGTTCGGATAAAACTGGCACATTGACTACTAATCAGATGTCTGTCAGCAGGTGAGTTGGTGTCGAAGAACAAGATAAAATATACTAAATAATGTACGGTACATTCTGTGACAAAGTTGGCTTTACGATGGTATTTTTTATCTTTCAGGATGTTTATTTTCGATAAAATTGAAGGATCCGAAGGTTCTTTCTCGGAATTCGAAATCACCGGATCAACTTACGAACCTCTCGGTGAAGTATTCCTTAAAGGACAGAAAGTTAAAGGAGGCGATTACGAAACGTTACACGAATTGAGCACCATTTGCGTCATGTGCAACGACTCTGCTATCGATTTTAACGAATTTAAACAAGCTTTCGAAAAAGTACGTTTACGTTGTTTGAATTTAAACCTCGAACTAGATGATAATCGAATGTACGGCGATACTTACTAGTGATATTTTCACTTTAGGTCGGTGAAGCTACCGAAACCGCTTTGATCGTATTGGCTGAGAAATTGAACCCGTTCAATGTACCGAAATACGGATTAGACAGAAGAGCTTCTGCTATCGTCGTACGTCAAGACATCGAAACCAAATGGAAGAAAGAATTTACTTTGGAATTCTCTCGCGATCGTAAATCCATGTCTTCTTATTGCATTCCATTAAAATCCTCAAAATTAGGTACCGGACCGAAATTATTCGTTAAAGGAGCACCGGAAGGTGTATTGGACAGATGTACACATGCTCGTATTGGATCTCAAAAGGTATATTGAAATTTTTCAAATGATACAATGAAGTAGGAAAAAATCCAAAAATTTATTTTCAACCGGATTTTCTATGTCATATGGTCGATGAAAATCAGGCTATTGCGGTCTATCGAGCTACGGTGGGTGGATGAGGGGAGGGGGAGAATATCAACAAAATTCGTTTTGGGGTCCTAGAAGATCATTACGACTATTTTTGGCTATGTCACGTATTATTTATTTTTTTCCTCGAAGTAAAAATTTTTTTCGCTTAATTCGATACTGATAAAAATCAATCAAATTTGGGAAACAGGCTTCGATAGGCGGGCCATTTTATATTCTGGAGTGGGGATGAGTTCATGTCAATATTCAGTTGAGCCCAAATTTGAGAGGGGGGCTGCTGAAGGGCCAAAATCCGAACAACTATCCCTTTTGAGCCAATCGATAGACAATCCAAAGGTGTATAATTTATCCAAAAATCAGCCTCGTGGGTCAATTAGAAGCGAAGGTATGAAGGTATTCCCCTTTTTGACCTTAAAAAAAGGGCTGTTCCATCCCTATCTGTCCTCCAAATTGTGCATTTAGTAGGCGCCCTAGATATATCTTTTGGGGATCTCGATTTTTCAGGCTTATTGCTCTCCCCCTCCCCCCAATCCAGAGAAGTTTTTTGTCGATTTTTCTTATTTTTAGCTTGATTTTCTGTCAAATTGTTGAAGAAAACCAGGCTACTACGGTCCAACAACCTACGGCAGATGAGGGTGGCAATATTAATTAATGTGTTTGAGAGTTCTAGAAGACCATTACGACCATTTTTGGCCGTATTTTATTTTTTTCCCGAAACTTGAAATCATTTCCTCGGCACAATATCGACCAAAATCAATCAAATTTGGGAAATAGGGTTCGATTATCGGCGGATTTGATATTCTCGAGTGGGGTTGACTTTGGGTCAAAATTTAGTTATGCCCAAATATGAGGGAGGGGGTGCTGAGGGGCGAAGACCGCAAAAATTGTGTTTTTTGAGCGAATCGACAGAGAATCCAATTTTTATGTAATATATCCAAAAATCAGCCTTCTAGGTCCATTAGAAGGGGAGTTATTGGGGGTTTTCCCCTTTTTGAACTTAAAGAAGGGCCGTTTCTCCTCCATCTTCCCACCAAATTTACCTAGGATGGCCACCGTAAAAAAAAAGATTTAGTAGGCGTCCTTGATTACCTTTTGGGGGTCTCGACTTTGCAGCTTCATTGCATCCCCTCACAGTCGTGGAAATGTAGTTTTTGGTCTATTTTTTGACTTTTTCGAGTTTTTTCCTTGCATAACTTCCCTTCAAATTGAGCTGGGATGTTGAAATTAGGTATATACATTTAGTGGTAGGGGCCCTGGATGTGCATTTTGGCAGTTTCGACTTTTTAGCCTCATTGCACCTAGTCACAGTCTCGAAAATATAGTTTTTTGGTCGATTTTTCTTATGTTTTGTGTTCGTTTCTCACATCTCCCCCCCCCCCCGATTGGTCTAGGAGGTTGAAATTTAGTATGTAGATTCAGTATAGGTCATAAATGTATCTTTTGGTCGAGCTGACTTCTTAGCCACTTCGAACCCCTCCCCCTTACCCTTCAACTGATTAGGAAAACGTGATGCTTTTTTTCAATTCACATAATTATAATGTTTCACGAAAATCAAGCCGAATTGGTTTTACTATGAATTAATCCATCGTCACTTTATTTTTTCCACAGTTCCCGTTGAACGCTGCGCTAAAATCGAAGATCTTAGAACTTACCAAACAATACGGTACTGGACGTGATACGTTACGTTGTTTAGCTTTGGCCACCGCCGATAGCCCAATGAAACCAGACGAAATGGACTTGGGCGACTCTACGAAATTCTATACCTACGAAGTCGGTTTAACTTTTGTCGGTGTTGTTGGTATGTTGGATCCTCCTAGAAAAGAAGTATTCGATTCGATTCAAAGATGTCGTGCTGCCGGTATCCGAGTTATTGTCATTACTGGTGATAACAAAGTAAGCCTTTCGAACATCAGTTGTGCAAAATGGCGGTAAAATTGAGCTTGTATTTGGATACTTAACGAAGAGACGTAATTCTCTATTTTGTAGGCTACTGCCGAAGCCATCTGTCGCAGAATTGGAGTATTCGGCGAACACGAAGATACTACTGGAAAATCGTACTCTGGACGTGAATTCGATGATTTACCTATCGCCGATCAGAAAGCTGCCGTTGCCCGATCTAGGCTATTCTCTCGTGTAGAACCTGCCCACAAATCGAAAATCGTAGAATATTTACAAAGCATGAACGAAATCTCAGCTATGGTTCGTATCACGAAATACTACTCTCGTATCATTGTGGTACAAGTTTTTATTTTACTCGAATATGGTATTTGTTTTTCTTCTTTGGTAGACTGGTGACGGTGTCAATGACGCTCCAGCTTTGAAAAAAGCCGAAATCGGTATCGCTATGGGTTCAGGTACCGCTGTAGCGAAATCCGCCTCCGAAATGGTATTGGCCGATGATAACTTCTCGTCTATTGTAGCCGCTGTCGAAGAAGGACGTGCTATTTATAATAACATGAAACAATTTATTCGTTACCTCATTTCATCGAATATTGGTGAAGTCGTCAGGTAAATACGAATTAGTTTGGAATAAGCATACGTGATACGAGATGTGTTTATAATTTTACATATTACGTTATGGTTACAGTATTTTCTTAACCGCTGCTCTCGGATTACCCGAAGCTCTTATCCCAGTACAACTACTGTGGGTAAATCTAGTCACTGATGGTTTACCTGCCACCGCTCTCGGTTTCAATCCACCCGATTTAGACATCATGAGCAAAGTAAGCCATCGAAATTGTTCAACGTTGGATTTTTATTCACGTCGGCGAATTAATTAAGCTATGAATTTAAACGCGTTTTTTTTCTGGATTTTTTCAGCCGCCTAGAAAAAGCGACGAAGGTCTTATTTCCGGTTGGTTATTCTTCCGGTATATGGCTATCGGTGGATATGTAGGTGCCGCTACCGTTGGAGCTGCCGCCTGGTGGTTCTTATTCAGTCCTGAAGGTCCTCAAATGACCTATTACCAATTGGTTAGTATGTTTTATCCAACCATTGCATGCTTCAATCGTAATTTACAATGATGGAAAATTTTATGCTGTGAAAAACTCGAATGAAACACTTGTAAATGGTTTGATTTTTGTAATTGCGACTGGGATTCGTTACTATTTAGTATTTTAATCTATTTGTCAATTTGTTCAGGTGTCTAACAGCGTTGCCTGTTCGATAAATTTTTCATTCTAAGTGGCAGTTGACGAATTTTTTCAAAAATTTAAACGATCGGTTTTCGCATTCTAATATTGATTGGCCATTTTTGAAATTCTTTTTAAAATGGGCTCGACTGCTTTGACCATTCACCCAGGAAAACGTGAAAGAAAACCAGGCTATCAAGCTCTATCAATGTATTGAGGTTGTCAGGAGAAGGGAGGGGGAGGGGGATTTGGCAAGTCAGATTAATCGGTTAAATACCGAAATAAATCTCTAAAATTCGGACAGTAGGTCTAGATTGATAGTAGATTAGATATTTATATAAGTGCGAGTGACCTTGAGTTAAAATTAAGTTATATCCAAATTTCATAAAAGGTTGTGTTGAGGGGCAAAAATTTCAAAAATGTTCGTTTTTATTGCAAATGATAGAGAATCGAAATTTGAGTAGATTTGGAGGGGGGGGGGATTCTACTTTTTGACGTTGAAAAAAGTTGCTCTTTCGCATAACCATCACCCTCCCCCTCCCGCACTTCACCAATTGTGCTGAGGTCTGAAGTTTGGTATTTAAATGTCTTTTGAAGGTGTTTCGATTTTCCAGTTTCATTACACCCTTTTAGAACTCGGGAAAAATTCAGTCAGATCTAGCCCAAATTTCAGATAATCCAAACAAAATTGTACCCTCATCTCTTTATACGGTTCATTGGTACGTTTATGATATTGGTGTCGTTTTTGCATAAATCGATCTCCCTAAACACAAATATGAAATTAGTTTTTCAGTGCGACCCCTACACGTACCTTACTCTACGGGGGGGGGGAGGGGTCCATCTCACCTTCAGAATACGATACTTATAGGGGTCCAACTAAAAATATGATTTCATATTCGTATTCAAAAGGTACGATTTATGGAAAATGTGTACCAATATGATGAACGTATCCGTAGTCCAGAAATGGGGTGAGGGGGTACTGCTTGGGTCCAGCCGAGCTCCCACGAGAGTTTTGCTTCTCAATTATATACTGAATATGAAAAAAATTTCGACATTTTCAGATTTTCCTGGCGTATCTTTGTCCCCCCCCCTTTTTCAAGTTCTTTTAAATTTTGACCATAGCGCTAATGAACTAAAATATAGAAAAAAAAAGTGAAAGAGAAGTTTCGTTGGTAAATTATGGCGAGGGGGGAGAGGGGTGCTGATTTTTTTCAGAGATGCCTCTCATATAGATCTACAACATAACAAAAAATTTTGCAAATCGATCGATTAGCAGCTTCAAAAAAAAAATCAGAAGTGTTTTTCAGAAAAAGAGCCCCCCAAAAACCAGTAAGATGGGGGTTCAAAACTTCGGTCGAGTATGTATCTGGAAGGTATGCACCTACCATAGGGTGCGACCCAATTATGTAAGAAATTTTTTTTTAGTAAAATTTTCAGGGCCCCCTGCTAAAAAGTTTCATTTTACCATAAAAATACTAAATCCAAAGTTTCATCAATTTTCATTAATATTTAGAAGTCGTTCAAATCAAATTTTGTTGTCAAGTGAGGTGAAAAAAACTATACCTCGAATTTTGATGGAACTTACGGAGGTGGTTGATTTTTGAGTTGAAAACCCGCTATACAAAATTTTTTACACCTAGCTCAAAGGAGAGTGGAGCTATGGCTCCTTTAAGTAGGATGATTTTCAAAGAAAACGTAGTTTTTCGTCATTTACATCCACTAAAATTAGCGTAAGACTCCGGTCTGTTGCGGATCGTGGAACACCATCGAAAAAGATTTCTGGAACCAAAAAAAAAAAAAAACGATCATTTAACAAATAAATAATTTTGTTGATTTATTTCATTTTCTTTTTTTTTCAAAACACTAAAACCTCAGCAGCTCTGAGCGACCTCTAAAAATAAATATTTTTGAAAAATATTCAATTTGTATATTTTTTTTTACCAAAAGGAACAAAATGAGGGGATGGCGCATTGACCTGCACAAAGTTTGGGATCGGGTCGCACCCTAACCTACTACCAAGTATTATCTCAAAAATTCTCCCGAGGCAAATTTACCTATTATCATCCCCCCTACGATAGCTTTTCGTGAACAGTCTCAGATTAGCAAAGAATTAGATGCAAAGAGGTGCGAATGTACTTGGGTGAAAATGCTGTCATGTCCAAATTTGAGAAAGGGGTCCTAGATGTGCCTTTGGGGATCTCGACTAAATAAGCATCGCGAAACGATGTTTTTTTTCAATTTTCAATGATAATAATAAGTCACGAAAATCAGCATAATTGTGAACTAACCTCAAAGTAACGTGATAAATATTCCAGCTTTAGAACTCAATTTTTTCGTCTAGAAATACTCATTCAAATACAAAGATTGTAAAAAATTAAAAAATCACTAAAATTGTTCGTTTTTAAGCCAATCAACAGAGAATTTATAGCTGCATAACTTATCCAAAAATCAGCCCCCTAGGTCAATTAGTAGGGAAAATAAAAATGGGTTTCCCCTGTTTGAGCGTGTGAAAGTACCGAATTGAGCTGTAGAGGGTTGAAATTTAACGAGTACATTCAATAGGAATCCTAATGAGTCTTGGAGGGTGGTTCGGCTCTTTCGCCATAATGCACCTCCTTATAGAACTTAAATAGTGTATTTTTAGCCAGTTTAAGATTTTTTTTGAGTTGCTTCATCGTCTAATATTGGCCTTCAAATTCAGAAATTTCGTATATAAATAAATCTTGATTGGAATAAGACCTTACCTTGTTTATAAATTTTTTTTACGAATTTTAATCCGATTGTGGATTATTAGACAAAGTCGTAAAACTATAAAAATATATTACGCACTTTAAGCCTGAGTTTCTTAACTAACATAAACATTTAGCGAATGTTTTTGATTTGTCTGTCCTCCGAGTGAATTAAAATAAACTGTAAAAGCAAAACAAATAACTGGATTTCTATGGAAATTTCTACTGTTAAATTGATTGAATTATTTTACAGACCCACCACTTGAGCTGTATAGGTAACCCGGAAGATTTCAAAGGTATCGACTGTCACGTATTCCACGATCCTCATCCTATGACTTTGGCGTTATCAGTACTCGTAACTATTGAAATGTTGAACGCCATGAACAGGTAAAATCGGTCGTGTAGCTTTTCTTACGATACACACGCGAACGCCTACTTATAATGGCATTTTTATTACGTATAGTTTATCAGAAAACCAGTCATTAATTGTAATGCCACCTTGGTCAAATATGTGGTTGATCGCTTCAATGGGTCTTTCATTCGGTTTACATTTCGTCATCTTACATATTGAATTCTTATCAGTAAGTATAGACGTACTGTAAACAGCGATCGTTGACCTTTGGCAACGAATCGAACTTGGCTAACAATTAATATGAAAATTTCATCTAAATTACAGACTGTGTTCCAAGTTACGCCATTAACCATCGAAGAATGGATCACCGTAATGAAGTTCTCGATACCAGTAGTATTGTTGGACGAAACGCTTAAATTCGTCGCCAGGCGATTCACCGACGGTAAGGACGTTTTGTCAAGGCTTTGGGGTATCGTTCTTATGTGGTCCGTTTTCTTCGCCTTAATTGTATACGGGCCGATTTAAAAACATACTGAAGGCCTGTTCTTTCGTCATTCACGACCCTTCTTTTGTTTTACTTTAATTAGGAGTTTCTCTACATAAATATTTTCTCTCCGTTCATCTACCTGTGTTTCATAATGAAAAAAATTACTTATTATTTCCCCTGCCGATGAATGACGCTGTGCTATATAATATTATAACGAGTGGAATTCTTTACGATGCATTCCAATGTTACGCACATTCTTCCTATAGTTTGTTTTTTTATATAGAAAAAAAAAAAAAACAACAAAAAAACAATTAGATAGGCAAAAAATTACCCATCCAAGAGGTAAGACTCTAAAAAAAAAAAATGCCAGTGAAAGATCTCGAAATTATTCCATTTTTTGATATCTACGTACATATTATAGATGTATATATATATATCTATGTATCGAATAACAAAAAAAAACAATGTGTTCCGCGGTAAAGCTTTGGAGGTGTTTTTTTTTTACCAAAAAAAAAATTTTTGTATTTGTTTTCCAAGTTTTCACGTATATATTTTTTATAGTCTTTTTATAAGCTTACTTACGTGTTGTATAAAAATTAAAAAGACAAAAAAATACCCTACCTACGTAGATGATAGGAAAAAAAATTTTCGAACGCTGCGGAATACCTATTAAAGAAAAATTTTAAAAATTATAAATTATTCGGAAGACAAGTGCCTTAAAATAGGAATACCACTATTTGGGTAAGACGGTGTGTTGTGTTTGTTTGTAATTTAATGAATAATTTGCGGCCAAACGGTTTTTACGACAGCCGAATAGTCGACAACTAAACACTATTTTAACAGCTAATGCTGTATTGTGATGTGTATATTAAGTAACGTTGTTTAGTCTTTTTAGTTTCCCTTTATTTTTTCCTCCTCTCCTACTTCTTTAAATATCCATTTTTTTTCTAATTGTAAAAATTTTGTTCGCATTTTGCCCGCCTTTTGATAACATGTTTCCTTTTTATTTTTTTTTTTTCTTTCTCTTTTGTCGTTTTAAAAAAGTTAATTTAAGCGTTAGCTTGTTGTATTAGTTTTATTATTTTCCGGTTCGAGTGAATCAAAGTGCTGGGATTGACAGGTTTGTATCAGGTGTCTGCAGTATTGATAACACGTATTCCGAGCCATTCTATTCGTGTCTCGAATTACCTCACCTTGATCGTTAGTTTGTGAGCGTTTCGTGTTATTTTTTTTTCCTCGATAGGTTCATTATTATTGTGTCTCTGTCATCGCTTAAATTCTTATTTTATCGGATGTAAGAGAAGCAAGACGATATTTTAGCTCTCGCTTGCCTCTATGCTTTGGATACATTTTTCAATACTATCCAATTTTTTTTTTTTTTTAAGAAAGTAAACTATATGATTGGTGATTTTTTTCCTGGTGAATGACCATCGAGTAACGAAATGTCTTTTGTTATGAAATTTTCTAAATACCTTTGTACTTTTCACTTTGGTATTATTGATTTTATTGAAGGAGTCATGCTTCGGATATATTTTTTTGAGATTGAATTTTTCCAATTGGTTGCCACACTCTCAGTTTCATAATTTTCATTATGTATGTTGGAGAAGAAATACCTGCTTTTCTTTTTAATTGGTGAATTTCTATTCAAATCACCTTCTTATTTGTTCCTACTCAGGGTAATATATTTCATCGTTTGAAACTGCTCTTTCTTTTCCTGTAGTTGTTAAAAATCGATGCTGTATCGATGGTCTAAATTTTAGTTTAATATTAATTACAGCAGGCTAATTTGTTTCTCATTTCATTACAATTTAGTCCACGTACGAATTAGTCCAAATTAATTTTAACGTGATTTTCCCAGCACTTCAAATAAGCTTTATCTTTACCTAAGATTGCAATAAAATTACGGATATTCGTATTTATCATATTGCTTATGCATATAAAAATTGAAAAAAAAAAAATCGAAAAAGAAAAATAATCGAACAACGTAACGTTTAATTTTAAAAAATGAAAAAAAAAAAAAATCGCCTAGTTGTTTCACTCGAACAAACGACACTAAATATACGAAAAATTATCGTAATAATTATAAGGATTTATATTTATAATAATTTTTATTATAGTCGTAATTACTTCATTATCATAAAAAATAGAGCAGGGTTTTTTTCGACGAATTTTTAGGTGTAAATAATTGTAACAGTTTTACAATACCTAGGTGTTTTTCGTATTTTTTTTTCCTGTCTTATTTATTTATTTTTACGGTACCTACATTAAAAAAAAAAAAACAAAAAGAAAATTGTTGCGAGAATAAACAAATCGAAAGATGCAATATGTGATATGTTGAAATTGAAATAAGGTTCAAGTAAGACGAAAAGGTTATGAAATAACGTATTAAGGATTTGTTTTGTTTTAATTTTTTTTTTTTTTTTCGCTTGTACAATATTTCATAACGGTAACTGGTAAGATAACATCGAAGATTGAAATTAAATCAAAGATGGTATAAAATATATACGTACGAGGAAGGTACAAGGTACTTGATTAAGTACCTATTAAAAAAAACAAACGATAAAAAAATTATTTAGCTTTTGTCAAGCTTGAATTTTCTATTATCATTAGGTATATAGGTCTATACCTAAATTTATTACATACGTTAACACGATGAATTTTATTGCGCTTTTTCGTTACGTATTTGTATTTCTTTTTCTCTTTTTTCGTGTTTTGACTAATGATGATTTTTTTTTTTTAATGGCGTTATTTTTCTTTCTTTTTTTCTTTTGGTATTTTGCTGTATTGTACTTTTTTTTTTTTTTTTTTTTTTTTTTTTTTTT
>FIZR01021193.1:0-52257 GCA_900060175.1 Ferrisia virgata | reverse complement strand
CCCTGGCCATGTCATTACTAAAATTGATAAATTCGGACTCAGCAATAGCATAGTGACGAGGCTGCAGTCTGGGAATTTGAAAAAAATTCAAAAATGCCTGAAGATATCTCTATTTTTGGTGGTATGATGAAATAAATTTTCGACTTGTATAAACGGAGAACTTTTTTTTTCTTTTAAAAATGCTCTTATGCGCAGTATGCTTTGTAGTGTTTGATTTTTATTTAATTTTATTTTTTAAAACTAATATCGATACAGCTCGATTATACTCAATAGTATGTTAAACGCGAAGGAAAGAATTTTCCATAAAATAAAATACCTACATAAAAGTATCATCTTATCCACAACGTACATTCTGTAAACAAAACATAAAATGTGAAGGGTTAATAAAAAATTCACGTTAGGTATTAGGTATATATCTACGTATTTTGCTTGATTAGGAAAAGAAATAATCTTTGTATACATTTTAATTGTTTTCTTCGCTCTGTCCAATGTTTTTGCATCTTCTTTGAAGAAAAATATTTTGTCCGCTATTTGAATATTATCGAGATAAGTTTGAAAATTCGTTATTTCTTTCATATTGACAGGAAAAATTTTTTTATCGGTTTCATTCAATGATTGTTCTACGTGTAATATTTTATCGTGTAAGAACGTCCATTCCTGTTGAGTGAAATACTTCAAAACTTGTATACCTTGTCTGAGTTTATCGTGAATGCGAACTAGACTGAAATGATGGAAAACGATTGTAGTAATTCTTTCATTTAATGAATAATTTAACGTGTGTAAATGAACGTACAAAGGTTTTTGTCCGAATAACGATAGTGTCAGGTCGATTATATACGCTGGTAAATAGTGGAAAATAGTACATTTAATCGTGTATATTAAAACATTATCAGTGGTAGGGTGTAGATTGGGGTACCACAAAAATTTGTTTGGAGGATATTTTTGCAGAGTGTTCTCGAGTTGGTTTAATATATCGCGCCAGGTCATATGCTCGTACGCTGTTTGTGAAATATTATAAACGCCGATTTCCTCTAGTCTGTTGAGAAAACAAAAGAAAGATGAGAATCCAGCGTTTATGAGCTTTACAAGTTCAATAATCAACGAGCATATAGCCGCCGGGTTAGGTTAATAATTCGGCCCTCAGCTGGGATCTTCAAACTACCCGTATGGACACAGACACCACACTAAGAAAAGCGTTTTATTATTATTTCAGGTTTAAAACAACATATTTGAAAAAAAAGCATCGAAATGTGTTGCTTTTTAAGTCTGATTGTGGTCAAGTAAAGGAAATATGTGAATTTTTCATTCATAAAATAAAAAAAAAGAGCGCTATGTGATGCATTTATTGAATATAGGTGGAGGTACTGGTAGATAATGAAAAGAATAAGCTGGAACTCCCGAAAGGACATCTAGGGCTCTTGCTAAACCTATATACAAAATTTCAACCCTCTGGCTCAATTTGGAAAGGAGTTATGCGTGCCACAATCTTGAAAAATTATAAAAACTGACTAAAAAACTACATTTTTGGGGCTGTGAAGGAGTGCGATGGAACTAAAAAGTAAAATACATCAAAATGCACTTGTAGTACCTCCACTAGATGTATGTACCGAATTTTAACCTCCCAGCTGAATTTGGAGGGGAGTTACGAGTGCCACAAATTTGAAAAGTAAGGAAACCCTACTAAAAAACTACCATTTTCGAGGCTGTGAAAAGGTGTAATGTGACTGAAAAGTGGAAACCCCTCAAAAGATACATCTAGGGACTGTAGTAAATGTGCTTGGTAAATTTCAACTTTCTACCTCAATTTGGAAGGGAGATGTGGGTTAAACAGCAGCTTTTCATGGTCAACAATGAAAAAATCCTCATTCCTCCCCTTCTAATTGACCTAGGGACCTAGTTTTTGAATATGCCATGCAACATTTGATTATCCGTCTATTGGCTCAAAAAGGAGCAATTTTTACTACTTTAGCATCTCCTCTTCAAACTTGGGCACGACTGAATTTTGACCTGAGGCTATCCTTACTCAAAAATATCAAATTCCGCCGCCAATCTAAGTTTATTGCTCAGATTTGATCGATTTTGGTCGGTTTTGAGCTTAGCAAATAATTTTTAGCTTTGGTAAATAAACAATAAATGGATAAATATTTGACATGACCAAAAATGGTCTCAATGGTCTTCTAGAAACCTAAAACGGAGTTCGTTTATATTTTTTCCTTCTTCACCGACCGTGCATTGACAGATCAATATGACCTGATCAGAGGAACTTGTATTTCGAAAACATGTGACATAACAGGTGGAGAGGGGGTAATGGTGCAGGGGCGAGATTCGAAGGTCATTTTAAAAGTATAGACACTAAAACACCAAGATGAAAATCAGGGCATTATGGAAATTTTTTGTCTAGAGTTACTTAAGAGTTCTTCGTTAGAAGCGCGATTCACTAATTTCCATTTAACCTGTTCCCAATTCAGATCAAGCTAGAATTAGTTGAGAGCGCCTCTACAGGGAAAAATAAGCGGAAATCTAAACCATAGTCTGTTTACTCCGTGAGCAGGAAATTTCCATCTTAGTTTTTTAGTATCTATGCTCAAAATTTTGCGTACAACAACAGTGCTACGATCTGTGTAATTGCACTATAATTACGGAAATTTTGAGAGGTTGTTTGTAGTTCTAGTGAAATTACACAGATCGCAGCACCGTTGTACGCAAAGCTTTTTAGAACTGGCTTCCACTGGATCGTTTGAAAATCCCATAGCCGAGTGCTTATAATTATAATGTAACTTAAAATTTCTGCTTTGAATTTGCCCAAGGTAGGGTTATTATACTGTTGATGGCGATGTCTACGGGTATTAAGTCGGACTTCGTTTCCTGATTCATCAAGCAGGTACGCATTATACCTCTGCCCCCAGCTACGAAAATGCCCATCGGTCCATTTAGTGTATCATGCCATCCTGATGATGGTTCTTTATAAGAAGGAATAACTGTGAATATATTGATGGAGATTTTAATTTTACTCGGTGAACTGGCATTTTTGTGTTGTATTATGGTTGAAAAAACCCACCAATAGTTGGTCTGGCTATAATTAGTGGAATTTTAGTTTTATAATTTGATAGTAAAGATTCCGTCAGCCGTTTACTGTAAGTGTAAGTGTTGGGTAAGGGATAAATTAATCTGCAAAAAATAAATTAATAAATGAATGAAGATAATTAAGAATCAAAGATACTATTTGAATGCAACTTTATACTGCAATATAGTGATGAAATTCAAAAAATATAAATAAATTTACTTTGGTGTAATGGTTTTCAAAATTTCCGATTCCATCCAAAGAATTAGATTGATCATGTCTTGCGGATTTTGCTTTGAAGGATAAATCTTCTCTTCAACTGTGGTATTTTCACAACAACAGTATGCAGTGGAAATGTAGACAAATGCCTAAATGTATTTGAGAAAAATGCGAATTAATTTATTAGTTACTGCTTACAAAAAATTTATTTGCGAATACCCACCTTTGGAAAGTAAAAACTAGAAAATCATAAAGGGTATAGCCGAGTAAGGGATGATTTCGGCTCCAGCCCCGATTTTTGATCTAATGCCCCAAGATAGTGTACCTTGATGTAAAAAAACTACGGAAAAAATTTTGATCCCCCCTCCTCCCTTTTGGAGTTATGGTCATTTTATTGCATGATTTTTAATAATTTTTAATTTCAACGTAAGCGAATGAAATTTTTTATTCTCTGGCACAAAGTTACATCTCATAGCGGTGTATTTACGATAATTTTTTCATCAATTTTTGTGTACTCCCTCTTGTGGTTTTAGCCATTTGAAATTTTCAACTGTAAAAAAAACCTGATAGCAAAATTCGACTACTTTTTAAAAATATCCCAAAAACGTGTTTCTTAACGTAGATTTACCTAACGTATTCATTTCTGGCGAACTCGGTTGCACCAACTGTACAGAAATGTTTCATTTTAGCGGTTTTTTCAAATTTTCACTGTTTTATACTGGGAATTAAAAAAGACCAAATGAAAAAACTAACGTCGGATTCGTGTTCAGCAAGTCAAAATACCTGAATAAACACCAATTTCGCAATAGTTTTACTTAAAATCTCGAAATCCATTTTTTTTTTGTTACAAAAAAATTGAAAAATCAGTGAGAAACGCGAAAGCTTAATAAAGACCTCCCTAGATACCATCCTGATGCTGTAGGCATAGCAAACACGTTCGTGTTGGCCTTACCTATTTGTGTGTATCAAAGGATGGCAGCAAGGTCGATTTCAGGTGACTTGAGACCTATTTGATTGATTGACTCAAAAATAGTGTCAGTAAACCAGGCTATTACAGTTGTATATACTTACAGTGGACAAGAGGGAAGTATTAAAAAATCCGTTTTGGGGTCCTAGAAGACCACTGCGATCATTTTTGTCAATGTTAGATATTAACATCGAAAGATGTTTATTAGCGCATTCTGGAAAGACCGTCAACAGTTGAGCGTCAACAGTTGACCATCATCACTAGATGATATTAGTGGACCATCAACAGTGTGACGTCATCAGTGGACTGACATCAGTGGACGGATTTTGATGGCCTGGAATGACATTAGTGGACTTATTTTATGAAAGATTGATTTTATGAGTTTAAGTTAAAATGTTGAAGAGTGGACTTATTTTATGAAAAATAGATTTTATGATTTTAAGTTGAAATGCTGAAGAAAATTAGAGATGTTTGAAGCTAACCAGTCCACAGTGGACCTTGAGCTTCAATCAGTTTTATGATTTTGAGTTGAAACCCCGCCAACGGTTGAGCTTTAACCCAGAATTGATTTTAGGATTTCAAGTTGAAAGTTGACCCCAGTTAATGTTATCATTTTTAGTTGAAATGTTGAGAGAAATTAAAGTTGTTTAAAGTAGAACCATAAACAGTTCACCTTGTCTCTAGCTTAATTTCATGATTTTAAGTTGAAATGTTGAAGAAAATTAAAGAAAATTGACCCGTCAATGGGTGACCTTCACCTCGGATTGATTTTATGATTTTAGGTTAAAATCTCGTGATCAGCTGTCCCGTCAACAGTTGACCTTGACCTAGAATTGATTTTCAGATTTCAATGTAAAATATTGAGAAAAATTATGGGTTACATCAAGAACGCCACATCAAAACCGTCGCACCAAAAACGTCACACTTTCACAGAATGACCTCCCCCCCAGACGTATCCATGTCAAAATTAAAGATGTTTGATTTTGACCCTTCCTCAGTTGTCCATGGCACTGGATTGATTTTATAATTTTGAGGTAAAGTGTCGTCATCAGTTGACCCGTAAATAGTTGACCTTGACTCGGGATAGATTTTATGATTTTAAGTTTAAATGTTGAGGAAAATGAAAAATGTTTAATAACACATTCTACAGTTGACCCGTTTTTGGTTCACACATCAACAGTAAACTTTGACCCAGTTCATTTTATGAATTTAAGTTGAAATATTGAGGAGTTGTGACGAAAATTAATTTTTGAGAAACAGTGAATATAAGAGTTATATTTATACCAACAACATAAAAAGTATCAGAAATTACATTCTTTTAATGTTGTATTGTTTGCACGCAAAGAGTATTAAGTATTTATTTTAATTTTTTTATTTCTGTTTATTTTTTTAATTTTTTAAATTTTTAATTTTTTCTACTTTTTTTTCATTTTTTCCGGAACTAAAAATCATGCTCAGTTTAATACCGACTAAAATCGATCAAACTTGGGAAATAAGCTTATAGTCCGTTCCAATCAAGAAGGGATTAAATATGCTCAATTTTTTAATTCAAACTCCCATTTTCAAAATGCATTTTTTCGTTTAATTATATTGAAATCCTGCAATCAGAATGAGGTAATGACATTGACCTTACATCTAATAGACTGCCAATTCAAATGGATGATTTCTAAGTAACGTTTTACGGGTCAAAGTTTGACAAAGAAGTGTGTAGGGCAACAAAGGTACCGCCTCTCTTACGTTTCACCACAACGCTTATGTTTTTTTTGTGCTTGCACAACAGTAATCACTTTTTGTCACGTAAAGCAGTACCTAAAAACGCGACAGTATTTTCCATAGCATGAGCGATCCCTTGGATGTAAGATCGATGAGTAATGATAAAAATCACCAATCACTAAAATGACTACAGGAATGTGCATTATTTCAGGGATGTTTTCGTTAAGCAAAGAAGAACATTATTCATTAAGAATGGATGATTTTAGCTGCAGAAATGACTTCTGGATTGGAACGAACTATACATGGGCGGTGAATTTGATATTCTGGAGTGAGAGTGATCATGGGTCAAAATAGGAACGGAGATATGAGAGTTTTCTCTCATTTAAAGTGAACCCCAACTAGAAAGTTGAAATTTGTGAAGTACATTTAGTAGGGGTTCTAGGTGTGTCTTATGAGAGTCTCAAACCTTGAAAAATGGCTGTTCCTGCCTTATCTCCCCTTCGAATTGAGCTAAGAAGTTGAAATTTAATGTGCAAACTTAGTAGGGACCATTGAGATGCCCTAGGGGTGGAGGGTTTCGACTTTTCAGACCCATTGCTCCCCTCACAGCTCCGAAATGTTTTTTTGCTGGGTTTTCTTATGTTTTGGATTTGTTCCTCGCATAACTCCCATCCTAATTAAGCTAGGAACTTAAAATTTGCCATGCAAATCTAGTATAGGTCCTATAAGTGCCTTTCAAACTTCAAAACGCGATAACAAAAAAAGTAAGCGATGTGAGGACTAAAAGGAAGTCACCTTTTTGAAATAACAAACTTTGATCAACGAGTTGATGAAGGAAAATTTTTGAGATTTTGAAACAAATTATGCTTTTATGAATTTTTTCTACAAATTTTTTTGCATTTCATCACAAATAATTTGTTTTACTTTCTTTTTAAGATTATGACAAGTGGGGAAAAATTCACTCTTTATCGTGGGAAGTTTCACTTGAAAATCTAAAGAATTTTGATGTAAAATTCACCTAATAAAACAACTAAATATCTTGGGATTTTCAAGCAGAATAGGGAGTGCGTCAAGGATGCATATTATCCCCGCAAATATTCAACATCTATGGTGAGCACATAATTCGCGAGGCTTTAGAACATTGGAATGGTAGTATTTCCATTGCAGGAAGCAGAATCTCTAATCTGCGATGTGCAGATGACACCACCTTGATTGCATCGGATTAAGAAGAAATGGCGGATCTCGTCAACTTGGTGAAGATGACCAGCGAAATCTTGGACTTCGTACTGATACATCAAAAACGAAAGTCATGGTGGTGGATCGGGCCAAGTCTCTCCCAGTTTCTACAGCTCTGGGCGAATACAAAAAGGTGAACGCTTTCGTATATTTAGGCTCCATCATCGAAGCAGATGGAGGCTCGTGGGCAGAAATACGGTGCCGAATCTCGCTGAGCAAATCAGCTGTGACCAGACTGCGTAATGTCACATTTAATTACAAAATCTCCAGGAAGACAAGGAAGAGACTTATACAGTCACTTGTTTTCTTTGTTTTCCTATATGCCGCGGAGCCATGGACGTTGAAGGCAGGTGATACAAGAAGAATCGATGCCTTTGGGATATGGGTCTGGCAAAGGATGCTGAGGATACTCTGGACAGCGCGACGAACTAACATTTCAATCGTCAACAAAATTCAGGAGCGAGTTAGGCTAAATGTTTTGTGCGAGAAACACATTCTAGGGTATTTTGGACATGTGACCAGGAGAGAAGTCAGAAATCTCCAAAAAGACATTCTCTTTGATTAGGTCTCTGGTAAAAGAGGAAGAGGAAGATCTTTGACCAAGTGGTCTGAGGTGGTAAGTGGCTGAGACCTACTGATGATGATGACAGTTGAAGAAAATCGTCATTGGGATATGGGTTTGCAACATTGTATACTCATTGAACACCGTGCACACCTACGAATTGTACCACTTGTACATATGCTTAATTACTTACCAAACGCTTCGACAAATAAATCTAATACTTCATTCGTTTATCGATAAATTACGTTACCTCTAATTTTTTCATCTTTTGCGACACATCCAACATTCTTACGGTTCCAACGGTATTTACATTCACAGCTTTACGTAAATCTGCGTCCATTTTCAAAACAGCTGCCCCATGAAATACAACAGATACGTTGTCGATCAATGTCGCGCAATCTTCGTCCGATAATCCAATTCCTTCTTCTCCGACATCGCCTGTTATTATTACAACTTTTTCGAATATTTTAGGATTATCTATTTTGAAATTATCAAACATCTAAAACACATTTTATCCTATGTACGTTTATCATTACACCATAATAATTATAGTACAGATGATACGGTATGAAAAATTCATCTGGCTACAAAATTTGCTTTGTATTACCGGCGAATCGAAAATTTCCTTTTTGCGAGATATCGAATTTTTACCATGCTTGGGTCGCATTAATAAGTAGATCACGTCCAATTTTGGGCAACTTTGTAGTAACTTCCAGATCAACACTTTACCCATGAAACCAGTACCTCCGGTGACGAGGATTTTTTTACCCGCGTAATACGACGATACTCGCGATTGATCGGCCATTTTCATATTGCAAGTAGAATTATTATCCATAGCACGCGGAAAAGAGTAAAGATGTGAATTTCTACACCGTTTGAGCACAACTAGTCAATAGAACAGCGTAACTGACAACGCTTTTGTATAGTTTTAAATTACCAACTGATTTGAAATAATAAAAATGCATTATTAGGTGTCATCAAGTGAAAGTAGTAACTTTTAACCAAGGTCAAGTAACGTGCATTTAATGTTTATGTCGCCTTATTGTATTGGATTAATGAATTAATTTTTGAGGTTTATTTTCATGAATAATGTAGTGCAGACACAGAAGTGTTCTTGTCATCGTGATTATTTGTACGTACTACGTACTCAGTGTACAGGGTGTCTCATGAAACATCTGCCAAAATGTAACCGTAGGTACTAGGTAGTATCCGCCAATACAAACAAAACCTGTTAAGGGATAAGTTACCTGTCTTGAAAATTGGTTTATGTAAAAGTTTTTGGTAAAATTGAAATTAAAGGTAGTATCAACGTTAAGTAAAGCTTTTCTGTACATTTTCCCATAAGAGAAAATTGTTTCATTGCAAACGAAAATTTGCAATCCTTGGTGGATAGCCCATGCTCTTTGAGGCGATTTTACTTACATATTTACAAAAAGTTTGAAAAATGGAAATTTACAGAAATGTGTTGATTTGAAAAATTGAAATTTTTTAATAAACGCTGCTTCTGAAGTTGAAATTTTTTTAAAGCGTTTATAATTACCTGAAATTACTCTGAAGAGTATGTACAGTCCACCAAGGGTTGCAAAGTTTGGTTCACAATGAAAAAAAATACAATGAAAATGTTCGAAATAGTGAAATTAGCTTATGGAGGACTTCTTAAGCCTTATACCTCTGGTTTTCGATGGTATATCCTTTCTGAGATGGAGTTGAGAATTGATTTAGAAAGAAGAAAGAAGTGAACTGCGATGTGTCACAATACTGATAATTTTCAAAGCTATTATTCGCAAAAAAATATCTTCTAAAGGCACTACCATAAATGCTTTAAAATAGTTCTGCATGTGAAGTCCAAACTGAGGAGAAATCATTCTTTTTTCTTGCTACACAATTTACTCTCAATTTTTTGTCAAGAGAATAGTTCTAGAGCTCGGTCAGGACCCCCCATACTCGCTTGATCCTAGTCCCTCTGACTAATTACTATTCCCTAAATGTGGGATAGCCGCAGAGGCAAATGATTTTGAGTTGACCAGTGGCGTGGCATCCATGTAAACAATGTAAGCAATGCTTACACTTTTAAAATTCGGAAAAAAATTACTGCTAATATTTATAAATCCAAAAATTTTAAACAGACTGTAAAACGAGATAAAATCCGGAAAAAATAAAAAAATTGCTGCTGATATTTCTAAACTTGAAAATGCGAAACAAGGCTGTAAAAGGCTACAAACGCAATTATAATTTGTTTGTTCATTCTTATCCAACAGACGTTTTGCTTACAACACGAGATAACGAACATTGCCCCTACTATTATATCTTGTAGAATTGTAGTCACTGGTGGGTGTTGGCGGGAATGAGAGTGGGAATGCGCTAAGTGGTGGAAACACGTTGATAAGCATTTGTCAAATTACTTGCATATGTACCAATAAACGGTTCAACGCTACGCTAATGTAAGTTTCATCAATAGAACAACCAATTTTTCTATTATTTTTTATACTTTTAATGAAATCCTGAACATATTCTCAAAATAAATCATGCTTATTGATTTTGGTACTTCAGTTAATAATATATAATATTTAATTAAATTTGAACAGAAGCTAGATTGGTTCTGTGGGTACTGGTGAGTGGTGGATACAGGTTTATGTAAGCATTCGTCGAATTGCTTATGTGCTAATAAATGGTTCAACGCTACCCTAAGATTGAGTTAAAATTTTAATTTAAAAAATGTCCAATATTTATATTGCTTACACTTAATTTTATCTCACACCATGCCACTGGAGTCGACAGTGGACTTGTGAAAAGTTGTGACGGTGACATTTTTTGGACTATCACTTGAAGTGCTACTGTACAGCCGCATATTACCGATCGACTTGAAACTATATAGGTGGGGGAATATAGATATTGAAATACCAAGATAGGGATTTCTTGCTCCAGGGCTGAAGGAATTTCGTCTTAGAGTTTCGCTTGTTTTTCCCATTCACTAATTTTGGGTAGATGGTAGCTCAATGGTCATTGGTCACTTAGAAGTTGTTAGTTTTTCTCTAGATAGAACATAGAAATCCTAAAGAATTTACGTCTCACTACCAGATCTTGACTGATCAGAATTGTGAACAAGTTGAATACGAATTGGTGAACAGCGCTCCTAATGGAGAAGTCTTGAGGAACTCTGAACCAAGAATTTCTGTAATCCCCTTACCACTGTAACCGCTGATTCTCATCTTATTAAATAGTCCCTAAAATTTTGTGTAAACCGCGCAATCTTAAAACTTTTGAGACGCACTGTGTATGTGCTAAAATTTAGATAATGCTAAAATATGAATCTTTCTGCATAAAATTAGTTTTTTATTTGGCCATTACAAAGAATAATTTGAAATTTGAATAATGTCATGAATGATATGCCCACCTTGCCGGCCTATCTCGGTTTTATTGAATATTTATGCTGTACTGTTCGGTATGGCAGATTTGACGCGAATAAGTGAAAAGTAGCAGACAGGCTATTTCAGTCTATCAACCTACGGCGTATAAGAGCAGGGGAGAGGGATCAACAAAATCCGATTTGAGGTCCTAGAAGATCATTATAACCATTTTTGGTCATGTCAGATATTTGTTTCTATTTTTATTTTCCCCCCAAAAATAGAAAATTATTTTCTCGGGAGAATAGGCTTTGATTGGCCGGCCATTTAATATTCTGGAGTGGGGGGATGACCTTGAGTCAAAATTCAGTTGTGCCCAAATTTAGGAGAAATGGCGTTGAGCGGCTAGAATTGCAAAAATTCTTCTTCCTTGAGCCAATCAATAGGCAATCCGAAGTTGTATAGCATCCAAAAATAAGACTCCTTCGTCAATTATGAGGGGAGAAATGAAGAGTTTTTCTATTTTTGACCTTGAAAAAGGGCTATTTCTCCGCTAGCTCCCTTCGAAGTATGGAGCTAGGAAGTTGAAATTTGGTATTTAGACTTGGTGCATGCCGTATATTTGCTTTTGAAGGGTTTCGATTTTTCAGCCCCATTGAAACCCTTCCCCTGCCCACCTCCTTATCACTGATTAAGAAAACTGGTACTTTTTTTCAATTTACATAATTATAAAATTCCATGTTTCAATCAATCAATCTTAAAAAATGGATCTCAACACCTCTGGGAGGCGCAGGAGTCCTCAATTAAGATGATTATGAAAGACTTTTGCCCCAGAGTAAACATCGAAAGAATGAAAGTTTTGATATTTTAAATGTAATTGGTATCATTTTTTTCCCTCTATTTTTATTTAATATTTGTCACTTGGAAAATTTCCTTCTATATTTCTAGTGAAATTGTGTAAAATCAACCGTGCTCAAGTTCAACTAATTTTTCTTGATACTTCAATTTGAAATCTTGAAATCAATTCAGGGTCAAGCTCAATCATTGGCGGGACAATTGATGATTAGATTTCAACTCAAAATCATAAAATCAACCCGAGATCAAGGTCAACTTTCTTCAATTTTCCTCAATATTTCAACTTGAAATCATAAAGTCAATCCTGCGTCAAGGTTAACTGTTTATGGGTCAACTTTAAACATCTTTAATTTTCCTTAACATTTCAACTTGAAATAATAAAACCAACTGGGGTTGAAGTGAACTAATTTTTCTCGACACTTCGATTTCAAAATCTTAAAATCAATTCAGGGTCAAGCTGAACTGTTAGCAGGATCATAAAATCGATTGAAGGTCAAGGTCCACTGTTTTGACGAGTCAACTTCAAACATCTCTAATTTTCCTCAACATTTCAACATAAAATCTTATAATCAATCCTTCATAAAATAAGTCCACTGATTTCTTTCCAGGTCATAAAAATCTGTCTACTGGTGACATCACACTGTTCACGGTCCACTAATAACAATGTCTATTTTCCTCAACATTTTAACTTAAAATCATAAAAATCAATCCTTCATAAAATGTTTACTCTTCAACATTTCAACTTAAACTCATAAAATCAATCTTTCATAAAATAAGTCCACTAATGTCATTCCAGGCCATTAAAATCTGCCCACTGATGTCAGTGCAATGATGATGTCATACTGTTAGTCCAGTAATGTCATTTAATGATGGCGGTCAATTGTTGACGATTTTTCCAGAATGCGTTTTTCGATGTTAAAAAATGAAAGTTTAAAAATGAGAAAAAAGAAAAAATTGAAAAACATGAAAAATCCAAAAATTAGAGAAATTAATTAATTTTTTTAGGATGCAATAATTTTTTTTCATGAAAAAATTATGAATGATTTTTACATTTGAAAAAAATTAAAGATAATTATAAGTGACTTTTGCACTTTATGTTGAAATGTTGACATGGATGTGTAATTAAAAACATGATAAAGTTAAAAAAGTTAAAAACTATGTAAAAAATAAAAAATTAAGAAAAATTAAAAAAATTTTTAAAAAATTGAAAAATTAATGAATTAAATAAAAATTTGTAAAGTTGAAGAATTTATTAATTTATTTACCTATTTAAAATGCAACAAAATACTGAATGATTTCTGCACTTTATGTTAAAATGTCCAAATTGAATAAATGTAAAAAGGTAACTGGCGAGTTAAAGGTGTACGTTTTGGATGAAATGTCAAGTGTGAACTTTTACGATTTCATTTTGATTTCAGATGAAAGAGTAATGAACTGTTTTTGTATTTCATGTTAAAAATGTTAAAGTTGGACAAATGTGCAAAAAAAAATTGATGAGTAGGTAGTGTACATGTTTTTGATATGAATATGTTGCTTGTCCACGATCTAGAATTTTCCCTGGAAGGGAAAAGTGTCCAATTATTATTCATCCAATCCTTCTAAATGCTCCAACCAGCTCCCTCAATATGATGAGAATTCAAAAAAATTAAAGAAGTGAATTGACATAGGATTGTTACTAATTTTGGAATCGCTGAGTTTAAATATTCACTTATTTTTTGAATCTGCTCCCTGAGTCCTTGAGTGCCCCCCCCCCTCTAGACAGCATAAAAACTGGAAAACATGTTAAAAAATGATTAAAACAGCATGCACAGCATATCGATTCCTACTAATTCGACGTCCCTAAGATCGAATATCAACTTGCTTATCGAGATAATTCACTGTCAAATGCATTCTTATACAGCGAATTGAATTATTTTCAAGTATGACGCTCGCGCTGGCAAAACGTCAAACAACAATGTAAATGATCACCAAACTGATCAGTAATAATTTTACGATTATCGATTATCGAATTAGAATTGTTGATATTGATTCGTATACGGATTACATCTTCTTATACGTAGATATGTTGATTTCGTGATTTTTCAAAATCTACGCTATTGAATTCACAACAGTTCAGTAGCAATGACACGAACCGGTTACCGTATACTGAATTTAACGATTCGAATCATGGCGTAAATATAGAAATTCGATAGATTCGAGCGAATACACTACTGAATTAACTGCTATATGATAATTTTTGTCGTATAGTACTCTCGTAGTATTTCACGATAGGTATTTCATTGATGTTACCGAATTTTCATAATCAATTTTTTTTTTTTTTTCATTTTTTACTTTCTGGGAACATTGCCAAGAAATGAATAAATCATCGAAATGTTTTAATAGCGTTTGTAAAGATTTTTAAGGATGATTCTACGCGTATAAAATGTAGGATTTTATAACGTTAATCTGGCCATGTTTTGGGTCATAAACACGGCAACCGGATTTATTTGCGGTTTTCGAGGATTACGATGGATGGCAATGTCGTTGGTTGGTTTTTTTCGTTTGTTTGAAGGAAGGCTGTACCGAAAGCTAGGAGATACTGGGTAGGTCCCTGGTATCGTAATACAATGCTACTACTGTCTCGTCTTGATATATTATGTAATAGGACTAGGACGCGAATAGTTATTAATTAAATTCGCTCGCTGTGTGTAATTTGTCGTGAAGTACGTTCTTCTACCTACATACGTATTTAGCTATGCCTACTTAATATGCCTACATTTAGAATATACAACGAAGGTATACGAGCACATTCATATGGAAGAATGCACGCGTACTTCGAGTATTATGCATTGTTTCAGGCACCATCGAACAGGTTTAAATTGGTCGTTATGAATATTTAATATTATAATGAATGGTTGGTTGAGCGGGGTGTAGCCAAGTACATTGTGCATGTTTCTCTTTTGGATTAATCATCTCCTTGTTATCTACTTGCATACGTTGAACACTTTCTATTGAGGTCGTCTCGTACATATTGGTTGTTGGACCTGTGACCGGGTGTGTATTGATATTATAATATAGGTGGGAGATTATTGGTACGTAATACGTATGTACATATGTGTATTAGGATAATGAAACGACTGCGTTCACAGTGCATATGCATGTACATATACGTACTATAAACAATTTTTTTTTCAATTTATTAATAACCTTGAATGAACTTTTCTTCGATGATTATGATAATCGCACGGTTGTAATTAGACGTAATCGCGATGCCATTTGTTAAAGAAAAAATTACTAATAGTAATAATAATAATAATAATAACAATGATGATGATAATAATAATAATAATAATAATGATGATGATGGTGATGATAATGAAGATGATGATACGGAACTTGGCGTGTAATCGTTTTAATGACTGTCGTTGTCGTCGTCGTCGTGTGATCGGCCTAGTGTGGCGAATATTTTACTATTTTAGTGTACTATATGGGTATTTTTAACTCGAATCAAATATGCGATTTGTTTACTGGTAATGGTTTTGTTTATTGTTGACGCAGTACATTTATACAATGACGTTTGTAGAGTGTATAGTTGGAAAATTTTTACCTGAAATCGCAGGTACATGTAGCTCGCTGGCTACATACTTCACGTTGCTCGTTTCGGTGTAAAATATTTTATATCCACGCAAATATTTATTTTTAAGAGCAATAGTCAGCTATTTGGTGTAGAAAATATGCTCGTACATAGTAAAAATATCTATTGGTTTTGCCAGAAGCGAAATGAGAGAAATAATTTCAGGCAGATGGGATGGCGCAGATGAGAATTTTTCCCGGAAACAAGCAGAACAGAAGGCAAATTTTTCCTATTTTGGATTGGTCAATTAAAATATCCTCGTCACGGATCATTTTTTTTTCGAAGTTTTGTAGATAAAAAGGAGGCTTTTCAAGGGTTTTGGTTTTAATTCTGTTGATAGTTTTCAATTTTTCCAACATAAAAGGAAGTTTGAAAGCCTTTACCATCTCTATTAGAATT
This sequence comes from Ferrisia virgata, assembly GCA_900060175.1. Lineage (NCBI taxonomy): Eukaryota > Metazoa > Arthropoda > Insecta > Hemiptera > Pseudococcidae > Ferrisia > Ferrisia virgata. The sequence goes on along the minus strand of FIZR01021193.1, from coordinate 36,288 downwards.
TTTGTATTGATTTTCCGCGTTATATTATCAAATGAAAGAAACCAGGATATTACGTTTCATTGCCATATGTTAGATATATGAAGGGGATGGAGGTAGGAGGAGGAGGAATATCATCAAAATCCATTTTGGAAGTCCTAGAAGATCATTTTTGGACATGCCAGATATTACATTTTATTTTTAGTCTGATATTGTAGATCATATTGTCAATGAAAACCAGTCGATTTCGAATTATCAACCTGCGGCAGATAGAGTGGAGGGGAGAGTATTAAAGAAATACGTTCCGGGGTCGTAAAAGACCATTGAGGCCATTTTTTGACCGTTTCAAATGTTTATTCCGGTTAATTTTTTTTTTGTTTTCAATTTTTTCGAAGCTAAAAATCTTTTTCTCAGCTTGATACTGACCCAAAATCTGCCAGATTTGGGCAGTAAACTTAGTCCGGCGGCGGCGGGCGTGATATTTGTAAGTGGCGATGAACTTGGATCAAAATTCAGTAATGTCCGAATTTAGGGGAGGGAATGTTGAGGAGTCCAAGCAGCAAAAATTGTACGTTTCTAAACCACTCGATAGAGAGTCAAATGTTGTAACATTTATCTAAAAATTAACCCCCGCGTCAATTGAGAGGAAAGAAATGGGGGAGGCGGTTCTATTTTTAACCTTGAAGAAAGGTTGTTCCATCCATATCTTTTCTCCAAATTTCGACAAGGAGTTGAAATTTGACATGTACATTTAATAGATGACCTAGATGTGTCTTTCGGGAGTTTCGACTTTTCAACCCCATTTCTCTTTCTCGCAGCCCAAAAATGTAGTTTTTTTGGTTGATTTTACTTGTTTTTCAAGTTCGTGGCACGTATAATTTCCTTCCGAATTGAGCTAATAGGTTGTACGTATCTATTCTTGCTAATTTGAAGACGCTGGGTTAGAATACCGATTTGTTTTTCAGTTCGATCTTCCCGTCCCTCTTCCCGCTCCCTCCCCAAACATGGTTAAAATTCCAAAAAAAACGTCAAAAATGAAGTAACATATCGATTATTACTAATTTGAAAACGCTAAGATTGATTATAGACTTGATCGCCTACCCATGTCCCACTCTGGTCCCTCGTTCCTCTCCTCATTACTAAGCAGAGAAAAGATGCATGTTTTTAGTCTGATTTTCTGTGTCACTTTGCCAATGAAAATCAAGCCATTACAGATTATCGACTTTTAGCGGATGGAGGGGTAGGGTATCCATTTCGAGGTCCTCGATGACCATTGAGACCCATTTTGGCCATGTCGGTTGTTTATCCCTCCCCCCTCTCTCTCTCTCCTTCGCCCCAGTTTCAAAAATTATTCGTTTCTGAACCGAATGGATAGAGAATCAAAAGTTGTATAACATATTAACATATCCAAAAACCAGTCCACCCCTCCCCCTCCCAGACCAATTGGGCGGGAATATATGGAAGGTGTTTCCCTCTTGGACATTGAAAAAAGCCTGTTCCACTCACATATCCCCTTCAGAGAATCGGAGGGGGGAGGAGAGGGGTTCGAGTTTTCAGCACCATTGCGTCCTCTCGTGGCTTCAAAAAAAGTAGTTTTTTTGGTAGATTTTTCTCATGTTATAAATTTGTTTTTCCCATATCTCCCTTCCAAATTGAGCTAGGAAGTTTTAATTTAGTATGTAGATTTATTAGGGGTCCTAGATGTGCCTTGTTGAGGGTTTGACTTTTCAGCTACATCCGAAAAAGCGATTTTTTTTGTTGGTTTCTGTAAGTTCTGGAGTTCGTTCCACGAATATCTTGCCTACAAATTAAAGTAGAAGTTTTCAGTTTCGGAGTGCCGTTTGCCGTTTCAAAGAGGCCTTGATTTTAGCTCGTAAGCCTGACTCAGTTCCGGAGCTACAATATTAATCTTAGGCTCTAGACTAATTCTAAAGTACAGGTACCCAGCCAGCTGCTGAAGCCAGGCTCCTTTCATTCTAAATATTAGGCTCCGACTCGGTAGCCAGACTTCTTTCATTCAAATTGATTGGCTCCAATTATAATAAAAAAAAAAAAAAAAAATTCTGGAGCACTCGGCTCTTTATTCCGAATACCAGGCTCCGAAGCCACGCTGCTGAAATTTCTGCAAGTATTAAGCTTCAGTTCTCGAATCCAGACTCCGTAGTGGCTCTCCGACGAGGTCTTGTATCAAGGTAAAATCTCCCTCTCGTTTTTAAACTATTTTTAGGTTGGTACAGATTTTTTTTTCTTGTTCAATTTAGATTTCTGTAATGAAAATTTCAAACTGTTCGATTAAAATTTTAAATGAATGTATATTTGACCTTGCCTTGGGATTGCATAATTATGTGAAAAATTGTATTGTATATTCTACGAGCATAAGTATTCGAAGAAATTTGCCTCGCCGTTTATCTTTATGAAATGAGTAAGGAAGAGGGAGGAGAATTTTCTTATTAAAATACTGTACTTTCCGAGTATCCATGTGTGTCTGAACTGTAAGTAAGTAATTGTTACATTGACAAATGTTGCCACGATTGTGCAATCTGCAATTCATAACTTTCCAAGGTTGAACAGGAAGCAACGAACTTGTTTACGTTCGTAAGATTGCGGTCAGAAATTTTTTCGATGTGCGAATTTTTGAAAGTTGTAACTAATCAAAATAAAGACGAAAGAAGTTTGGACTTTTGTGGTACAGTTTCTAAGATCTGAAAATTTTAAAAGCTGTCGCAACAAAAATGTACCTCCACAAATTATAGACCTTTCTAATAAACGTCTAAATTTCCAGTTTAGGATTAATTTGGATCAGAGAAGCGGAGGATTTTACATACCTATATTGGTTTCGTGTATTTGATATTTTAATCATTTCTTAGAACGTTCGAATCATAACAAAATCGGTTGCTTTTGTTTGAAAATCCAACTAAAATATGTGTAATTTGGGTAATTTTTTTCTCGTCGTAGTTGTTGGTCACTTATCTCATTCTAATACTTTAAATTATATGAAAATGCTGCCAAGAGTTGTAATCGTGTATCAGATATTGTTTTACGTATAATTTTACTATCGTATTTTTTGCTCTTAATATGTACAACGAGTAACGTTTTAAACGACTGTAATTCGAGAAAGGATTCGTCGAGTTCCAATTTTAGACAAAAATAGCCCACAAAATGTTACTAATAGGTTGGTAATGGTATCATTTTCCATGGTTGTCTACTGTGATGTTTTGACCAGTTTCGTTATTACGTACAAAGCTCGGGTATAATTTAATTTTTCTACAAATATTTTCCATGACGTAAACCTGTTTTATTTCGGTATAGGCTACGTACAATTGGAAGTACGATTTTGCGTATGAGGTGGTGTTTTTTTCCCTTTACGAGACCATTTTTTTTTTCTCGCTACAATTTAATAATATTCACGTGACGACGGGAGTGTGTTTATTTTTCTTTATCGAGTCTCGGGTTTATTACCCGGTATTTTTTGCCTCGGTTGTTCCTAAATAAAGTTGATATACTCGAAGTTGACGTCGTCGATCGGGGTAAGCACGCTTTGCGGTAATTCATGGTATTGGAAAAAAAAAAAAGGAAAAAGACATTGGTAAACTGGTACCTGTACCTACCTAGGTGTATAAAGGTGTAGCTTGTATGACGTCATACACAAGATTAACTAATTAATGCTTTGCTAACAGAAGCGTGGCGTCGAGTATTCGTTTATCGTTCGAAATCAACTCTCGAAGAGTGAATAGGTACATTACATACGTATTTTCTTAGCGTGATATATCGTAAAAATTCGCAACTAGGTATATACGTACAGATAATTAATGAGTAACGCAAAGTCACGCTTGTGGTATTCGCCTGCTCATCGCGTGTACCTCTACCCACTTCATTGTTGTGCCAGTCGATTGACGTTGTACGAATAAAAAAATCATTTGTACGCGCAATACAAATCTCGGTGGTTTTTTTTTAAGACTACTAATTCAAATTTGTTTGTAAATAATTTTGATTTGAAAATTTTCCTAGTGGAGAGTTTCTTTTTTAACAAATAATTACGTATGTTTGTGGGAACTTATCGACCACGGATGTCGTTGAGGGGATGGGAGCAAAGGGGTGTCACTCCTCCTGCCAGCTGCGAAATTTGATGAAAAAAGAAACTTGTAAATTGTTAAAATACGACAAAAAATTGGTAGAGAAAAAAAGAGGAAAATTATGCCTACTATATGAACTTACCAACGCGAATTTAAAACTCATAAAAATATAATTTTTTCTAAATTTTGCTTTCACTTCGCTTCGACGTACAAATATCTGATAAAAAAAATAATGCATTTTACACCATAAACTATTTCACGCTCCGAACTGACCTTTAAACTGTAGCAAAAATTTGAAAAATATGGGCACACAAGAGTCGTACTAAGGAAGTAAATTGATATTCGATCTCAGCGGTGCCAAATTAGCAGGAAAGGATTGCTACGCGCTGTTTTAGTAATTTTTCGATAAATTTCTATTTTTATAGTGACAGAGGTGGAGGGGGGGGGGAGCTACTCAGGGGACATGTTCAAAAAATAAATGAATTTTTTAGTTCAGTGACCTTCAGTTAGTAACAATCGATATGTCAATTCATTTTTTTTTAATTTCTAAAAATTTAGATCATATTGAAAGGACTGGTGAGGTTGTTCAAAAGACTGAGATCAAAAAAAGAAGTCTATAACCAAACTCGGCGTCCTAGAATTAGTAGAAATCAATATGTCACTTCACTTTTTACATCTTTTTGGATTTTGATCAAAATTAAGAGCCCTTGTACCACACAGGGGTGTAGAAATCCTATTTTGAAAATTAATTGGTTAAAACAACTATAAAAAAGGTCTATTTGTGGTAATTTTTCAGTTTTTTAAATGGTATTTTTCAACATCTACGCTCAAGATGGTGCAGGTATGGTATAATGGTTAAATCGTGGCTCACTAAACGAGAGGTCGTAGGTTCGAATCCCACTATGCATTTAACAAATATTACACGCGTACGTTTCGAGCACTACCAGTTACAACAGAGATAATTAGGCAGCACGCCATCTATTATCAGAATCAAAAAGCTTGCAACTGGTTTAAGCGCCTACTCGTGGCCCACTGCTGAACTCAGGGTTATGAAAACCTGGCTAGTGATGCGGCGAGTTACCAGTAGATAGCGTACAAAGCAATGGGAAACTACTACACGACCGCTCAATAAAAAGACCTCCCTAGAAAGTATCCTGGTATTATAGGCATAGAGAATACGCTGGTATTGACCTTACCCACCTGTGTGTATCAAAAAAGACGGCAGACGGTCGATTTCAGGTGACTTGAGACCTATTTCATTGATACTGAAGATGGACAGTTCAGTTTTCATCTCAAAAATTCAGCTTTGAGCTTTCAAAATTTTGAATATGAATTTTGAATCTCCTTGAGATTGCCTATAGAACCGGGAAAATAAATTTCTCTTAAGTATAACCAATCTCGAAATGAGAGCCTTCAAAAGTTAAGCTGTTTGACAAAAAATCACAATTGTTCAAAAATTGTATGGACTATTCCCCCCCCCCCCAATCTCCTACGATAATTTTTTCACTACATTACCAAGAGGAGCTCGTAAAAAATTTTGAGTGAAATCAAAAGACCTAAGTTACTTTTTAGTTCATTTTGACATCAAATAAGCCTAAAGGGAAATGATTATTATGTGCAGGGAAAATAAATTTTAAAAGTGGGTTTCGCATTTTTGAAAGTCTTTCACCACCAAAAAAAAAATCTGAAAAAATATACGTTATAGATATGGATCTACTACGTAATATCATGTAATATAAAATATATTTTTCACTATCCCAGGTCTGGAACAACGTGTAGATATTTGATTTTGAAATTGAGAAATCCGAATTTTGTGATGAATAGATAATCGAAAAATTTTGAAAAAATTTCTAGGGATAACCCTTGGTACGAATCACCGTCCTTGCCAGTTTGAAAAAATGTTGTTGAGAATTGTAGAATATAAAAATTCATAAGCTCAACTCGTGTTTCAAACATGTTCAGGATGATACCAGTGAATAAGGGTGAGGTAGGGGGCTAAAATTTTTACCAGCAAATTTTTAGATCATAAGGACCAACTATCTCTAGATAGTTTAGAATATAAACACTGGAACTACCAGATTCCCTCTGCAAGTGATTTTGATGATTAAAAATATCATTTGTTCCAAAATTTTCACTCTTGCTTCGCTCGGGCATTCATATTTTTGACAAACCACATAAAATATTAGTATTTTTGACTATCCAAATATTGAATTCAACTTTGAGGTATTCTATGAAAACGGTGACACAATAAAAAAAAATCACGGTGGTAAGGGGGTTGTAGTTGTTAGGAGTGCCGTTCACTAAATTCCACAGAGGCATGCTCTGAAATTTTTTGCATTTTGATTGGTTGAGATTTCACTGTTTACCTGAGCTGTTGCAAAGTTATGTAACGCTGTCAGTTTCAATCATGTTTTGGTCTTGAGAAAGAGCTGCTCTTAATGGAAGCTCATATTCTGAACAATAGCTAGGAAACAATGATCAGCGCTTCTGCAGGATAAACCGTGAGTGACTTTTGACCAGTTTCCCTTACTCTTGGGACCACTAGATGGCCATCTGGTATTATAGTTTAGAAATCTTAGCCTATGACTGATTCATCCCTCCTTACCCAGCAATGTACTTTTATATTGAGAGAGAAGCTTAATCTTTGATACTCCATCTATCATCAGCTTGATTTTTTGTGACATATTATTAAAGAAAGCCAGACTATTACAGTTTATCAAGCCATAACGGATTTGTGGAGGATAAGGAGAGGGGGAGTGTTTATAAAATTTGTTTTGGGTGCTGAGGGGCAAAAATATTCCTTTCTGAGCTGATTGATAGAGAATCCAAAGTTGTGTAACGTATCCAAAAATCAGTCCTGAATGTCAATTTGGAGGAAAGATATGAGAATTTTCCCCTTTTGGTATTGAAAAAAAGTTTCTTGCATATTCACCCCCTCCCCTCCCATTGAATTATAAGGTTGAAATTTGTGGTATAGATTTTATAGATAAATTAGTGTCTTAGACAGTTTTTCAAGTTTGGCCACACTCCCTCTTCCTTTCCTCTTCTCCTCCTCCCCAATAGAGCGAGATGAGTGAAATATGACTTGTAAATTCAGTAAATGTGCTTTGTTTTTCTTTCTGGTGGTTTCAACTGCTCGCTCTAAAATCAACCTTTGCGTCAATATTTCATTCAAAAATTAAGCTGAAAAAGTATCGATAAAAAATGTCTGTGTTTTTTTTATTTAAAAATTAAAATAACTTTAAATCGTACTTCATCAGTTTCCATCTGTTTCTCGCTAGCTATGTGCCTAGCCTATGGTACTGAAATTAAAACATTATTTTTTAATCGATTATATCGTCAGATTTATTGTGTACACGAATCTAGCAACTCTCAAGTATTAATTATCAAATTGATGAGTTGCACGTGGTTGTCAATGAATATTTTGATGGATTTCTACGTTTATATGCTGGATATTCACAAATACACAGACCCAATATATACACCGTATGGATGATGCATTATTATCTCGCTCGCAGTGGATTTATTACCATCGGCTAATTCCATTTGCATAATTGATATTTAGTATTTTTCCTCCTCTTTCCACGTGGGTATTGGTATTCGTTCTTTACATATGAACGTCGACTGACGGAAAATATTCTCCGAAAGGTGAATAACCTTCACACGTTCGGAGACGAAGAGAATGTAAGGCTGTGATTAGAATGATACAGGGGTTTTTCTTCCTCCTTCATTAGTGCGTTCGCTCTGATTGAGGTTTTGGTGAAAATCAGTAGCATTGTTTGTTTTTGTATTAGGGTTTTTTTTTTGTTTTTTTTTTGGTAGACTTCCAATATGCACTACAAAAATTATAAATGATAATAATAAATTTTATTATTTTCTTGAGGTAAGAAATCGTAAATTCGAAATTTCAATACGTTACTGTGCACTAATAGAATTCAATTATGTAATGAAAAGTAGGCTGAAAATCGCCAAGAATCAAATCAATGATGAAAAATTCAAGTTATTAAAATAGATGTACTTCAATCGGCTGTTCAGTGTAAATATGGAGCTAGCTATTCAGTGGAATTGATTTGATTTTAATTTTTATGATTTTGAGGAAGCAAATCTACTCATAAAGGACAAGTCCTAAATTTGTTATTATCGGATGAAATAAGCTCTATTTAGATTTTAAATACAAAAATATTATGGACGATAATTTTTTCTCGAATTACGAATTCTTTGTTCATTTTGTTCGATTCTTACTGGAAAATATGGGGTTGATACTAGCAAATTAAAGCCAAAAGTGAAAATTGTATGAAGAAAATTTTCTTTAAATCTTGTAAAATGTGTATACCTAATACAAGTAATTAGACTTTTTAAGCACAAATTTACATAAGCTGAGTTTTTCTCAGAAAGTTCCATCTAAGTGGATATGAAATAAGTAAGCAGGTCTGTTCTGACTCTTGAGTATCATGTAATTTACCAAAAATCCATAAATGAATTTACCCGTCAAAATACACATACATATGTACATATGTAAATAGTAGGTAGGTGAATAGTAGGTAATGTACTCATGCGAAAAACAAGCGCTTTTCACTTACATGTGATTTTAATTAACTTATCTAATCCACCTGACAAAAAGTTGAATTATTCACTACTTTGATGGGACGTAAAACATCTCTTCAATTGTATACGTAGGTAAGTAGCTAGGTACCAGGTAGGTGTAGGTATCGAGCTAAGTTGAAATAAAAATCATGATAGTAAATTTAATACGTTTTTTAATTCATAAAAACAATTTTATATCGTTAAATCTGGATTGGAAAAGGTTTAAAGTGCAGAACCAATGAGAACCTAGAGCCTACTTTTTTGTTCAATTTTTAAAAATTCATTTTTATGGGCACAAACCATTTATAACGATGAATAAATACTTCTCAGTGAAGAGAGGTTAGGGAGTATAAACAAATTGAACTTTTGTCGTCAATTACTTGAAAGTTATAACTAAATAAATACTAATATTATAGGGGTAAGAGATGGTAAAAAAAAAAATCGTAAAAAAACAGTAAGCATTGAGGAACAAAATTATAACGAAGTTCTTCTCATCATTGAAATTTAATTCATGTTTTGGGGAAATCCGTTAAAAAAAAATCATTAATTCTACGCAGGTATACAGGTAAACAGTCAATTCATCTTTCAACCCTTGCTAATGTTTCAATTTGCCTACACCGGTAAACAAGCGTAGGTGCGAATATTTTTCTCAACTAATTCATTGCTTCAGTGAAAAAAAAAAAAGATAAACCACGAATTTATCATTAACTCGCTAACTCTTAAGGTGAAGAAAAAGTGAAATTCATTCTACGTAATAAAGAGCAAAGAGCGTAAAAAGCAACCACGAGTGTATCGACGCTATATGATTTATCAACTATTTACCCAACGGATGAGTCTGTTAAAAGGTCAGCTTTATAGGTGTTGAAGATGGAGTCTGTAAGTTTGTGCTCGCTTGATGATTTTTATTACTACGGTGGTAATATAAGTACTAATATTTTTGAACCATTGGTATACCTAGAATGTATTTTTTTTACGGGATAATAATAATAAAGCACCTGTACAATGGTGATGATGATGATGATGATGATGATGATGATGATGACTGACGCATTGTGGATGCATAACATACTCGTAAGTATTGTACATCCAGCTATAAAAAATATCAATTTATCAGATTCTTCGTACGTAGACGTAGGCAGCTAAGTACGTACTGCGGAGTATTTAAAAAAGAAAATTAGTAGTCTTGGTACCTAGGTTTCTTTTTACAGCTTGTAAATATACTTACTGTAATACGGGACAATATTAAAAATTAAATTCGCATTAACCTTGATCGAAGAAGGTTAGCGGGTTGGTCTTAGTGTACATATGCGTAGATAAGTTGAAATTTATGTTGTATGAGTTGTCTTTTCTTTTATTTTCCATTTAACAGGTAAATTTTTATGAAACTATGAAAAAAATGGAGAAAAATCACGATATGTAAAATTGTTCGTATTTACTTGACGATTCAAGAAGTTTTCTTGACCATTTTGTGTTGACTGTTGATATTTGTACATTTCTTTTAAACTTTTGTAAAATAATTTTGAGCTTTTCAAGTGGTTATAATATAAACAAGATTATTATTTTATGTGCTGAAAATGTATTAATTGTTGAACTACATCAAAGATAAAAGAAAATTTGCCAGCCTAATTGTTAAAAGTAACTGAGCTAGAAGGGAATGTTATATTCTTATTGCCTGAAAAATCATTCAAATAGTTGCATTATTCTTCGACAAGTTTGTTAAATCTGCATTCAGTTTTTTGTCCTAAAAATGCTTTTCATTTATAGTCCGTTCAATTTAAATTGCACCCTCAACACTACAAACATAATTATTATAAAACAATCAGATTGCTAGAAATTCGATACCGAGCGAATTTCTAGCAACTTAATTAGTTCGTAGCATATTGTTTACATTTTTGTTCTGATAACCAAAGCTCAACTTTTTCTAGCAATTTAATTGGTTCATACGTCATACTATTTACATTTTTGTTCTGATAACCAAGGCTCAATTTTTTCTAGCAATTTAATTGGTTTATACGTCATATTGTTTACATTTTTGCTCTGATAACCACAGCTCATCAGAACAAAAATGTAAACAGTATGCCATATGAACCAATTAAATTGCTAGAAAAAATTGAGCTTTGGTTATCAGAACAAAAATGTAAACAATATGCTACGAACCAATTAAGTTGCTAGAAATTTGCTCGGTATTGGATTTATAGCAATCTGATTGTTTTATAATAATTATGTTTGTAGTGTTGAGGGTGCAATTTAAATTGAACGAACTAATTTGTTCATTATTTGAAATAACTATTTTGTTTACTCGATTATTTGATTCTTTGATCTTCAGGAGGATTGAAGATGAATGTTCAATCAAAATCGTTTGTCCATTCCCAATTCCCAATTGATAAGTGTTATCTATTATGATAAAAATATTGTATCTACTTACATATTGACTTATGTATTCATTGAATCAGCTGATTCAAATTTCAAATGTTCATTCTGGTCTGTTTAGTCATTTGATAATTGACTTATATGAGTGGAAAACTTTTTGGTCATAGATACATGAGCATATTCAGGATTATCAGTTTATTTTACTCGAAGCTTTTCACTGAAATTCTAGTACTTATAATGTTCATATTTTCAGGTTAATTCTGATCAGTATAGTATGCAGCCGTTACTATTCTTGGACTTTCAACTGTGTCTCTGGCGGTATTCTAGTTCGAGCATATTTGATTGGGATGTTAGCAGTATTATCGTTAGTGATCTTTGTACTGGTATTGCTGGTAAATCGAAGTGCCCAAGGCGCCATATGGGATACAGATGCACGAAGATTAGTCGGACCACTTCTCATAATCAAGTAAGCTTGAACACATATTGTACAACATCCAACATATTTGGCATACCTGAATCTTATACGATATTATATATTATTCGATGTACAGTGCATGATATCTATACACATGTGAGATCTCTTTAGCCTGCTGCGATAACCAAGGTGTTTTGTAACTTAATTGTGAGTCGCTGACGGTCACAGTTTAGTGGGTGGTTATCGTGATGCATATCGTCACAATCACAAGCGCTAAAATTACGCAAGGATTTCTTTCTATTTTTGGTCTATTCATTGTAAGTTCAAAAATGATACTTGATTTCGATGATTTCGCTGAAGTGTACGTATGTATTCTGTACGTAATCAATTGTCTATAATTAGTTGAATGTGTGGTGAGATCCGACGTTGTTATAACTTTTATACTTATCTTTCCAAACGTCTAGTTTAAGTACTTTACTTACGATTTGGCTATATTCATATGTTTAATTCACGATATATTTGTTGATGATTTCGTAACAGGATCTTGATACGAAGAAATACTTCTACTTACCTTCGTGTTGTATAGTTTATTGCTCGTTGTCACTACAGCCACGTTTCGTTTTACGTCTAATGGAGGTTCTGTTTTTTACTGCAAAAAATTTGTCCTCTGTTGACTGGTATTCACTTTCGGTGAATGCAGTGCATTATGATGTTTGGTTGTACGTAGTTGAATCACGAAAATTCAAATTCTAACGGAGATGTATATACACTTTAGTGACCTTGTATAACTTTTTTCAATTTAATGCAAAACCAATACAAGTTTATTATAAACTGTAAAGGTTCATTAGATTTTATTAGATACTTACTCGTAATATTTTCTATATTTTTTGTACGACTACAACGTTATGTTTTAATTTTTCATTCGTACATTGCTTCGACTATCTTTTTTATAAAAGATTTCCTTTTTTCAATATGAAATATTATACTTTACGAATTTGTCTCGAGGGATTAAACGGAGATTGATTAATCTTCAACGAAAAGATTAATTATAGCGACGCGACGTATCCGAATATTTTGCCTATGATTATGAAGTGTTATTCGGATCTTCTTTTAAGATCAAATTACACATTGTAGTAACGTAAGAACGTTACGGGAAAAGATCTACTTTTATATCTGAAATTTCCATGGTGTCATGTTGATTCTTGAATGGTAATACGTTGGTGCGTTATTGTTCGATGAGTTGATAACGTTGATGACAGGACAGTAAAACCGTAAACGAAACTTCTTTGTAAACCGCAACAAAAGTGGTAAAAACTAAAAAAGCTTCAAAAGCCGAAACCGAAACCAGTTTCGAAACTTTTTGTTCTTTTTCATTTATAATTTTACTCGATGCATAATATGCTAGTAATTTACATTATTGGCACGGTTCTTAAAGCTTGAATTGGATTTTTAATAAATTTTTGTGAAATATTCAAATTAGTATGTTTTACGAGACGATTTTATTTGCGTTTACTCCAGGCAGATGCAATCTCACGAATTTGATGTGGTTTTTCGTTTCATTCGGTTTGGGTTTCATTTTTGAGGATTTAGGTTCCTGGAATTGTGGGTTTCCATTTCGTTTTTGATACTTTAGTTTTGAATTGATTAAATTTAAATAAAGGTATCTAAATTCTAATTCATCAAAATTATATTACGAACCAAAATTATAGCCTACTGCATTCAAAATTGGAAGAAATGAAACGAAATGAAATCACGATTTAATCAGCAATTTAATCTCCGACATTGATAACTATTTGGCCAAAGAAATATAAATCTTGAAAAATTTATATTCCAATTCTCTCAGCTGTTCTTATCGGTTCTTATAATGATAGTAAAAAATTACAGAAAATATTTCTTTAAGCTTCCGTAAGAACCATGTTACCTTTTGCAGAACAATCTTACTGGGATTATAAATTGTTTCATTTGAAACAAAGGTTTTTATTTCTCTGTTATTATCGTTTATATTCATACAGATCTTAGATGGCTCGAAACAAAACAATTTTATTTATGTTTCGGATTTCGTTTCATGTTCCAATTCTGATTATAGTCTGTTCAATTTATAAAGGACTGTGAGAAATTTATAAATAAATGGCGTTGGCTAATAGGATGTCTTGAAATTGATTTTTAAGGCATTTGATTGGTTAACAGGCATGGTTTACTGATAAGCCCACTTCCCATTTAAATTGAACAGACTATAGTTTTGAATTCGTGTTTCGTTTTGTTTCATTTTCAATTGTGTTCCTGCGTGTTCCGAGCTTCTGGTTACAATTTCATTTTGTGACGATTCTCATTCGTGTTTGCAGGACAATTAATCTGAATTTTCGTTACAGTTAACGAATTTGTTATGTTTTATTATCGCTTTAGCAAGCCAAGAAGGAATAAATTTTGAAAACTGCAACGAAATTGAAACCGTTATTCAGACTAAATGTATCATAATTTTAGAAGAAAGAAAACTAGGAATTTTTCTCTTTTTCTGAAAGCTTTTGTTGGATCCAATGTTATTTTTTACAGTAAAGCAGCACATAATTCTACAGAATGAACGTCATTTAGTGATAATAAAATTTTTCCGTCAGAAAGCACGGTTTTCAAGTTTTTTTTTTCTCATTTTCTGTTATTTCTTAAGATCTAACGATCGTCTTACATTTATAATTAATGCTGCTTTACAGTTCAGGATGCTAATCGATAAGGAGTATATTTGTATTCGAGTGTTTTCGCCGGGATGTTGAATGAAACCGTTTAACTCATCAATCTTAGGCCCAGTAATTTTTTGTCAAACAGCTCTCCTGTATAACCTGGCTACCTGTTAATGCTGTATACGCTGGGTATCTAGATATGTAAGATCGATGGTCTAACCAAAGCATCGAAGCAGCTCTGGAGCCAGGAGACCGGTTTTTTTGGAGTTACGCTCTGGATCTGGAGCCCTACATTTTGAAAGGACGGAGCCTGGCCCTAGAGCCAGAGCCCTACGTTTTGAAAGAATGGGGCCTGAGCCTTATATTTTGAAAAATTAGTGCCTGACTTCGGAGCTAGAGGTTGGCTGGAGCCTAATATTTTAGAGGGTGTAGTCGGGCTCGGGAGCTGAGCACAATAGGGAAAGAATAAATCTATGAGGGGTGTATTTCTCTGCATTGAAATGGCCGGAATATAAACAAACCATTGTCTTCCATTATCAATTGAATCATGGCCAACTTTATAACAGGCTGGTATACTAAACCTGGCAACGTTGATGTGATTGTCCTAAAAAGACTCAATTCGACATTAGCTAGTTTATGTGAGACCTTATCTTTTTGTAGATGGAGTTTACAAAAATTTTTACAGCACAGTTTTTTTGAAAAGAATTGACATATTTACTCATAGCTATTATTGTTCTTGAAACAATAAAAGTTGAACTTATAAATTACATTACCTTTGAAAAGGTATTAGCTAGCATAGCACTTTTAATGAACGAAACGTGGAATTTTTTATGCTCTTTCCAATAATGTATAGTTTTCTATAATTTGAAAAAAAATTACAGCTGTAATTTGCGGTGATTTGAACAAATTGAAAAAAATTATGCAGTTTCCTTGTTTAAAAACTTATGGCTCAGTAAAATCCAAAAATGAATACACCATTGGAAACATAATTCAAGTCTTTTCAACAGTTTATTGTTCCATAAAAATTCTTGTGAACTGCTTCCGCAAAAAGGTATAGACAAATAGACAATAAACTGCAAAGTTCCTATACAAACTAATGTTGAAGTCTGGCTGATCCTGCTTGACTTAAACGAATAGATACTTCAGCATTAAGAATGAAAAGTTGAAATTGGGTACCTTACTTTATTTTATATTATTTTAATACTTGGCTATAAATTTAAATGAAAGAAATTTTTGTGGATAGGTCAGGTTCCAGAGTCACTTAAAATGAAATCTTGGGTTCCGGAGCTGGAGCCTTGTTAATTGAAATCTTGGGTTCAGAAGCCAGCAGGGATGTTTATTATCCGTATTGATCCGGATCGTCGGGTAAACATTTGAGAAGTAGTTGGATTACCCAATATGGATCATGATACTTTGTACTGCTTGTTTTTTTGGAACGATAATGTTGCAAACCAAAAAAATGCTTTTGTCTTTTTCAAGAGTAATGGCATCATTATGACAAAAGTGTCGAAGTATCACGTGGCGATTCCTGGCGGAAAGAAAAAAAACTAAAAAAGACAAGTATCATGATCGGATCATGATACTAGTGATATTTTTTGATTCGGTATCAACCGATACGGATCATGATACGTTGTACCATTAAACATTCCTGGGAGCCGGAGCCTTATCAAAAAACATGAGGTTCTGTTGCCGTGGGCGTGACTACACCGCACCATTTTATGATACGTTATTTCTCGAAGGAATGCCAATGCCTCCATAGCTCAGTGGTTAGAGCACTGGTCTTGTAAACCAGGGGTCGGGAGTTCGATTCTCCCTGGGGGCATATTTTTAATGAGCAATTTTTTTCAGTCACTCTTGTGAGCAGGAATTAAAGAACCAATGAATTTTGTTTCTCGTTTTTGTTCTTGTTGATTTTGTTTCTATTTAGAATTTTTTGTAAACTTGGTTTTCATGTTGTTCTTCACGGTTTTTGTAATATTGTTCTCGTTTTCTGTTCTAGTTCTTTATTTGGTTTTTTCGGTCTGAACATCTAAATTTTTGAAAATACGACTAAAAGTCGTCAAATCAGTGAAAACAATAATGAAAACGAGAGTATGACCCGTGAAAAAAGATTTGAGAAAGTATCTGCTGATATTCAAAAAAAAAAAAAAGAAGAACAGAAAATTGTTGCTGTTGTCGTTTTTGTTGTTGTACTTTGAAATGAATTATGAATTTTCAAGATTGTTTCTTGTTTTTCAAAAATGGTGAATTTGCTTTCGTTGCTCTTGTTCTCGTACCCTATCTTCAATTACTTACTCAACTTTTTTTCTACTTTTTTTCGTTCTTGTTCTTCAAAAATGGTAAATTTGTTTTCATTGTTCTCATTTTTGTTCTCGTTTTTAAATAATTTTTTTTTTCTTGTTTCATTCTTGCTCTCAAAAATCGCATGCTCTTTACGTTTTTGGTTCTCGGTTCTTCGTTGTTCTTCCAACTTTTCCATCCATTCCTGTGAAAGATGAAGAGAGTAAACACAACTTGCCTGATAGTGACTGGAATGAAGTTTCTCAGACCATGAGATTTGAATATATTTTATTAGTACAGTAATTAATTTTATGCAGTTTTTTTGACACGAAGTTAGTTACGTTCTATTTAGGAATAGCAACATCGGGTTGTAGGTTTTTGATGAGATTGTATATGGTAAAATGATATTCGATAGAAATATTGGAGTTGGTTCGGAATATTTGATGACCTCCGTGTGGATTTATTAATTATTTATTCAAAGCTGGAATTAATGCAGTTATATTCCATGTTATTTAATCGGTAAATTGTTTTTGAAACATACATGCATAGGCCTATATGCTATATCCAACAGGTGGTTAGCGTTCTTGAACAAAACTTTAGTTTGTACCTAGGACTGATTTAGATACTTACTCCTTACTCCTAACGCGGAATTAAGCCTAGAATTATTTTCAGAATGTTGCTAATCGGACCAGAAATCGCGATGAACGTTTTAGGAACAATGTGGGCATTTACTGATTATATACAATGTGATAATGAAGAATTTACTTCGACGGCGATAGAAAGTAAGCCGAAGTCATAATACGTTTACTCATATGTACTAATGCTGAATTATCTATAAGTATTTGTGTTTTCTTTTGATTTGCTTAGTCGTTGTATTATTCAATTGGGCGTTATTCGCGTTAACAGTATTTGGCTTAGTATTACTAATGGATCCTTTGGGATCGAAAAGATTAGACGAACAAACCGATTCGACGGCTGATACCCTTCGACATAAGAAAGTAACCAGAGTTTGGGTACGAAGATTTCGATGGTTTTTTTGCTGGATTATGAGAGATGAACATAGCCACGAAGCGTTTGCGCAAGCTGCCGGTGAGTTGTGTAATATTTTATAGTAATGAGTGAGCGTGAAGTCAACCAGGTTGACCGATGACACGTCGTTGTCGTCGTCCTATTCGATAATATAGCTATTATGGATTAGGTGTTTCTTTTTCTTTTTTTTTTTTTTTATTATTATTATTATTTCTTGTTTAATATTTGACGTGTCGTCGTCGTCGTCGTTTATACTCTTCTGTGCGAGCGAGGTATGCGAAACCAAGTATTTTAATTTCAAAGTGTCACTATTGGTTACTCGATAAGGAGCATTTTTTTTTCACGCACGTTGAAAAGTAGCGCATAATATTAGATTACGAAACGCTAATGAGAATGTGATTTTTCTTTCGATACTTTATAGCTTTACTGTATACGTTTCGTGTTGCTTGTGGCGTATTGTTATGAAATCAAAATGTGTCATCGGCGTTGATTGATGAAAAATGCTTGTCTGGCAAGTGTTTAATTGCGCTGGTATCTCGTTTACAGGTTTATTTAGCAGCTTGTTCCGAGGCACTGATATTATACCGACTGATTTCATAGCTGGATGTATTCTATTGAGAGTTAAACAGAAGAGAGAATGCAGAGAGCAACGAAGATTAGCTTTAATTGCCGAACAACGTTATAAGTGTACTTCAGGTATATTGAAAGATTATTTGATTGAAGTATGTGAAATTAGCTGTATTACTTACTTTCCTATGTAATAGATATCAAAGAGTTACTTATGGATAAACCGTCGTGGATGTGTATGAAAAAAGCGCAACATTACATGAAACTTTCTATGTCTTCGTACGGATGGTTATTCGTAATATATAGACATTGTTGTACCGGAATATTCAAGTTGTTTCCTCGTCTGATGTGTTGTTCTTGCTTCAGGTATGTCTGAAACTAATTTCATATAATATCGCGAAAATAAAAAGAGATAATCGAGAATACAAATTTCTAAGAAATATTGAAGTAAAATTATCTCTTTCATTTCGATTGCGAAGTTTCATCTGTTTAGAACGATGTTCATTTGCATATTCGATTTTATTCATCGTCATCACTAAACAGTTTTAACTGCTTTGTTCTGATCAATTCTTGATCCGAATTAAAAGGTGACCAAAAAATAAATTTGTTAAACTTAAATGTAGTCCGAATGTTGGATTTCAACGTTGTATTTAGTTTGCTACGTCATTTTATTTTATTTGCTACGGATCATCAAAAGTGCTTAGCTCAGATGATAATACATCTCATTAATAGAGTGTGCACAGAATTATTGTGAAGTGTGATAACTGATTACTGTGTATTTATAATCCATGATGTTTCTTGATAATGTTTGTAAAAATAGCAATACATATAACGTACGTAGATTGATCAACGCGATCATTTTACAGAGCTAAGCCAACCATCGTCAAAGGAGATAACTGCTGTTTATGTAATTTGGCCGGAGTTCGATATATGTCTCATTTACAACCTAAAGATATTTTATACGCTTCTTTTAGAAACCATATTTTTGAGGTAAGTCTGTACTTGAATAGTTGATAAAAATTCTGTATCATCTTCTCAATCGTATATTTATACGCGTAGTGTGCGTAAATGAATTTTCTAGTGGTGTAAAATAAGTTGCCTATCGTTAAAACGCATAATTTCACAAATCACAGTATTACTGGATTTTTAAGCTGTTTTTGCGATTATACCCCAATTTAAGTCGTATGGTCGCTGATTTCAATTTCAAGATTTATTACCACTAAAATAGGGTATGCATAATTTGTTTGCATAATTTTTCAACTCCATATCTGATAAAGGGTTTGATAGATATGTTCAACTGCTTCATAATCGGAGTTGAAGAATTCAATTTTTTTTTTTTAGAATTTATATAGAAACCTTCATCCTCAATTTCTTTATTTCTTGCTTGACTTGCCAAGTTTCTTATTGGCTGCTTGTACATTTTTATAATGATTGATAAATTCTATAATTTTTTCATTTGTATAGTTAAGACTTACTGGTTGCATCTTTAAATCCATATCCTAAATTTTCTTTATCTGAATTCCTTTTCTTTATTCTTTCTGCAACTAATTTATTATTTGCTTTTTTATTATTATAAAAGCATTCGCAAGATTTGTAGCAATTGTTGAAACTGCTGTTATAATTGGTACAGCACCCATTAAAGCTGGTAAAAATCCACCAGTTTTATTATTTTCATTTATGTATTCTAATTGGGCAATTTTTAATTGTAATTTGACTGGTTTCTTTTGTTTCATTCCTTTTTTGATTTGTTTTATTTGGTAGGTTAATAGGAAAGTTTCATTCATTACACTATTTTTTGTTCGAATCCACTGCTCATGTTCTAAATTAAGAGTAATAGCTTTCTTCAATTTTATTCCTTCAAGAATCAATTTTTGATCTTTTTCATCCAAGTTTAGTGGATATTTTATTCCTGCTCCTAACCATCTTTTAACTTTCATAGCATTTGTTGTTAAATATGCCGCAGCTTTTTCACCCGAACTTGAATCATTAGCAATCACTCGTTTCCAAGCATCTTCTTGTAATTTATAATCAGCCTCGTGACGTTTATTCAGGCCTTTTGATCTTACATAGGCTACATCACGATTCGTAGCTGCTTCATCCAATTTATTTATAGCTCTTGCAAAATCCAAATAATTAATTTCATTTCTTAAAGCTGGATTTGTATTTCCGTTTTGAATTTTACCATATAAAACAAGAAGTCTTTGAAATAATTCATCTAAATTATCCCACTTAATGTACTTATCTTCATTTAAAGTTGTATTCAAATTAACGTTTTAGATTTTATTTAGTATTTCAATTATAATTTTTGGACTTGTGTTTTTATTCTGGACATTCAAATAAGCTGATACCAATTTTTTCATAAAGTCATGTAAACCTTCATTTGACAAAATTTCAAGATTACCCTTTCTTTCTTAGTTAGTATATTATTTTTTATTAATAATGGTCTTATTACATTGTTGTACTTATATCCAGAACTGGATTTAACTTGAGTAGATTAGGGGTCGTTATTTTGTCGGCAATTATTGATTTTGTACAAAATTTTCCAATATTCTTCAACATCATCAGTACTAAAATTTTCTGCATATTCTAATGTTATCAATTCCCACA
This sequence comes from Ferrisia virgata, assembly GCA_900060175.1. Classification (NCBI taxonomy): domain Eukaryota; kingdom Metazoa; phylum Arthropoda; class Insecta; order Hemiptera; family Pseudococcidae; genus Ferrisia; species Ferrisia virgata. The sequence continues at coordinate 15,715 of FIZR01021193.1, read as the reverse complement.
AACTAGGAGTTCCTTCAACTTCAAATCCATCTCCAAAAAATATATTATTGTCTTTAACCAAGATAGATTTATTACCAATGTTATAAATCATCATCATTTTCAACTCCAACTCCAAGTGTTTTATCAGTCTTTATATCTCTCGATGCATAATTCGCGAAATACTTTTGTGCAGTTTTACCAATGAGATTTATGACACCTATTATATCTTTAAACGAAAAGAACGCAAAAATATACTTGAAGATCATCATTCCACTCTAGATAATGATCAAAGACGAACTAAAACGAACAAACTGATACAATCCAAAAGGTCAAGTAGGATACACACTAAGTGCTAGGTGGTTTGATAACGGAAACTGAAACCTAACATCTTTTGCGGTTAATGGTTGATTTTCAATTGTTAAGATGAGAACTTCTCCCCCTCCTTCTCCCACTACATTTTGGTACAGTAAGGGGGAACAATAGTTCTGAAAAGTTTATTTTCTAAAATATCGACAAATATTGTATCAAAATTTTTCCTTATATCAAAGTTTGATAATTTTTTACGTTTTTTTTTAGTTGTAAATGGCATTTTAAATGATTTTTATTTTTATTTTTTACAAGTTTTGAATTGTAAAAGTAACGTTTTAAATTTGAACGATTTTTCTAATTTTTTTGTAACTTGAAAATGTAAAATTACTGGGATCTGAATTATTTTTTATTCAAAACATTCAGCTGAATTTGTTATTGTTTCTCAATTTTTTTAAAAATAACAAAATTTGATATTTACATGAATCAACGTTTTCTGAATGCCGGATATCGATATCAGTGGTACCGATATTTTTGGTATCGATATCTTTTATTTCAATATTTTCGATACCGAATATCGATATTTTGATCAAATATTGCCATCTCTAATAGCTCCTACTAAATATATACACTGGACTTAGAGTAAGATTTCCAACTGCAGGCAGAGGAGTGAAACGAGAGTAGCTTCTTTTTGAGTTATGCTGCGTTGACTTGGCTGCGCTGTAGTTGAATTTTTGTTCAAGGACATTTCATGAAGTGGTCCTAAATACTCCCAAAGTTGAGCATTATTCTATGGAGGTTAATGTTATCTGCATTATCGCAACAGAAATTCGACCGCAGCGCACCCAAGACCACCCAACGGGATAAATTAGAATAATTTATGAAAATCAGGCAATATGGCCGCCAGTTGGATGTTTTATCTTAGATCCAGTGTCTATATTACTAAATCTACGTATCAAATTTCAACTTCCTAGCTCAATTTGGAGCGGAAGTAAGGGAGGAATATCCCTTCTTCAAAGTCAAAAAGGCAAAGAAACCATATCTCTTCTTCTAATTGACCTAGGAGGTTGATTTTTGGATGTATTTTACTACTTTGGGTTGTCTATCGATCGGCTCAGAAAGGAACGATTTTTTGTGTTTTGGCCTCTTAGTACCTTCGCCACTTGAATTTGGGCATAACTGAATTTTTACCAAAGGTGGTCCCCACTCATATAAGGTATACATATGTAACGAGTCGCCAAACTGAGCCTATTTACCAAAATGGAGTAATTTTAGTCAGCATCGAGCAGAGTAAATGATTTTTATCTCAGATGGAAAAAAGTAAGAGTAAAAAAAAATTAAAATGAATATCTAACTTGCCTAAAAATGGCCGTAATGGTCTTCTACGATCCAAAACGGATTTTATTGATATACCCTCCCCCCTCCAATCCGTTGTAGATCGATAGACTGTAATAACCTGGTTTTCATTAACAATATGACGTAGAAAATCAGACTAAAAAGTCTGACGTTAGCCATAAGCAGACGCAATTCGCTAGAGAGGAAATGTTTGACAACGTATAATTACTAACATCGACCCAATATTATTCTTTTGTTTACAGTTACCATTTTGTGTATTAGCTGATCATAAGACTAGTTCTATATTAATATGTATACGAGGGTCTCTTTCAATGCGCGATATATTTACCGACTTGACAGCAACTCCGGAAAAATTCCACGTCGAAGGATTACCTACTGGAAGTTTGGTAAATATTTTATCACTTTAAAATTTCCTATCGCACTTGTCCGTCCGTTGTTCAGTGATCACTGCGTTGTATCTTCATTGGCAGTGCACCTCTACAACAAAAAAAATATATATATATATACATATATCATAAACGAACACATTTAATTATGTTCTTATCGTATTATTATTTTTATTTATTATTATGATTTTTATTTCATCGTAACCTTCTCTCACGTCTATATTTTTCTCTTTGCACTTGCGTCGTGTAATTATGTGTGTGATTTTTATAAAGGCTCACAAAGGTATGTTGTCCAGTGCGAAATATATTAAAAAAGAATTAGAAGATTACGGAGTACTGGATAAAGCTTACGCTATCTACCCTGATTACAAATTAGTTATAACCGGTAATGCTTTTTAGTCGTAGTATTGTACCTAACACACTTGATATGTACTTTATCGCTTTAGCTTATCTTTTTTTTTTTTTTTTTTTTTAAAACTTCAGCACCGTTTTGCTTTTTTTTTTTTTTTTTTTTTTTTTTGGTACAACTTCGGCACCGTTTACTCTGCCAAATATCAACATAGAGATGTATATTTATATGTTAATGACGTTTTTGCAGGTCACAGTTTAGGTGCTGGAACGGGTACATTATTGGGATGCATGTTACGGCCAAAGTTTCCAGATATCAAAGTGTATGGATTTAGTTGTCCGGGTGGTATGGTCAGTAGAGAATTGGCCAAATATTGCGAGGATTTCGTTATGAGTGTTGGAATTGGCGACGATCTAATTATGAGAGTCGGTATTGATTCCGTTGAAGATCTGAGGACCAATATGATGCATGTGTTGCATGCTTGTAGATTACCTAAAGTAAGCTATGTACTTGATGTTGGAATATTTGAAAGCCATTAAAAAGACTTTTCTGGTTAGAATTTTTCTACTGGTTAACACCTGTTGATTATTTTTTTCATTTTATACGTGTTCCTTGTAGTATCGTATATTTTTGAACGGATTCGGATACGCGTTCTTTGGTGTTCCATCTCGAGATTTGGAATCAACTTGGAAATCAGATCGTATCCGGACACCGGTGTTTTCAACCAAAGACAGGCATTCTCCATTGTTAACTAATGGTGGGCCTTCTACGTCGTTCGATGTTACGCCTATTCATCAGCAACATGTAAGAATCGACTATTTATTGAACTACATAAAATATGATCAATACCTATCAATTCGGTTTACGCTGCTCGTGAAATTATTTCTTTCTTTTGTTTATCGTAATTTTTTTTTGGTAGGAGGTTGTTTCTAGACGGTTTTGTAAGACGAGACTTTATATGCCTGGAAATATTGTTCACGTTACGAGAAAAAAGAAGACAAAAGAAGAAAGAAAAGCAGCCAAGTACGAATTCGGTGTTTCTTTTTTATCTTTAATTTCATTGCAATGCTATTAATTCCGATTTGCTTTTTTGTTTTGCAGAAAACTAAAAGTGCTAAACGGAGACGATTTTGAAATGCGTTGGGCAACTCCTGAAGATTTCTTAGAGATGAGAATAATGCCTCGAATGTTACTCGATCATTTACCAGAGAACGTTTTTAAAACGTTGAACGCCATTATGGAATGTCAACAAACTGAAATCGGTATGGATGTCGCTGAGATCACTGTCATATGAAATATAGCCTTTTACCATTTTCTTTTGAGAAAATATTATTACTGTTATTGAAATTTTGCGCTGAGCCGCGCGATTGCTCTCTTTTTCTGTGTTGTGTATCATTTGTTTTGCGTTTAGTAATTTTTGTAATTCTCCGTCCAAGTTTAGGAAGTAGTATTGTTTTTGTATAGTCGCGGATTGAGATGAAAAGAAAAATCAATGGCGCACGTGCTACTTAATGTGATTTTTGTTACGTGTTTATCTGTCTTTTTTTCTTCTTTTTTTTTTTTACCAAACAGTATTCGTGTATCTTGGTACGTATGCGTGTGTGTTGGTGCGTTTGCAACTTACGTACCTGTAGCGAAAAAATCTCTTTTTTTTCAAGTTCCTTACAAATGAAATTATTTAACTCGTCGTTTTTAGATTGTTTATTGTAAGTGCCTATATATTTTTAATTGTAATTTTTCTTTTATTCTATTTCGTCTTCCCAAACTTCTCTAAGTAATATCGTATTCTGTGATTGGTATTGTTTTATGTGTTTTCTTCTTATTTTGGTAAAGATAAGATGTTTAGTGAAAAATTTTATAAAATTTTATATTTCAAGAATTTTGTGTGTTCGGTACGAGCCGAAAGTTAGTATTCCGCGTGTGTGTCTGTGTATAGATTATTATTTCCTTTGTACCTAATTTTTTTCTTATTTTTATATATGTACTTATGTCCGAGATGAACAAGTGATTTTTATCATTGAAACTGTTGTATTCGTCTGAATATACATATTTGAAATAATACGTATCTTTTTTTCCCACCTAAAAAGTAACTAACTCGTTACTCAATGGCTGAATCAATCTTTGACGCTGAAGATGGAACCCTGGATCCAGCCTGTATTATTCTTTTATTGGTTAGTATTGAATTTCTACCTTTTCTGGGAGGAATAGCGATACCAAATCACCAATGCTTCAGCATTAACTAAGCCGCAAACTTGGAGACTTAATGCATTGCGTCAAATTGTTATGATTCACCTGGGAATCAGTTTCGTATTCCATAACTGTAAGGTGCGACTCGGCTCCGTTCAAAGCTACATTGTGTAGTACGTTTGTAGCTGTGCAGACTTTATTCGTCAACACTACATAAGATAAACAACGTGATTTGTGTGATCAGGTATCGAATTCATAGGAATACGAACACAGGTGTGCAGGTGTGCACATATGAAACATCATATACTCCCACGTACCGTACCACGTACTTATACATATGAATGTGTACTTTGGTTGGGACAGAATTTTATAAATTGACAGTAGACTTTGAGTAAATCATTGCACACTAAAGACGAATAATATTTTTTACGATTTGCGTTTTGAACTTTATAAAACACAAGTGCGAGCACAAGTACATTCATAGCATTTAGTGTCTGTTTCTTATCAGACGGCAAGCTTGCGTTAGTATTCCGATTCACCTTGTCGCAGAGAATAATTCAACGCAGATAATATTCTCCACAATACAAGTACATTTACCTGAACGGGCGTATTTTTTGCAGTCACATATCGTGATCATGAGCCAAAAATTCATTATTTTCTACGCGATTGTATCCGTTGTCGTATTTCTTTGCGGTGTCGATGGAAATATCATTTTATGGGATACTTTTGTGAATTGGCGTGGGTAAGAAATTTGTCCGTATACTATGCATCTAGCTACTTGTTTACCTGACGAGTTCAGGTTTAACCACAGCACAGTGCAAAACTAATAAAATCATATTTTCCCAGCGAAGATATTTGTCGGAGAAGCGATGTTGCGCTGCAGTTGATTTGCGCTACAGCATACTACAATTCATCTTACGGTGGATGTACAACTAAACTGCTAGACGTAAACAAATTTGACGAAGACACTACAGAATTCGTTAATCTTCTAATTTGCACACTCGGCAGTTACATACAAGGCTGTGTAAGTGATGGAAGTGATGATGATACATTTGTGAAGTATGATTGGGATGGTGGAAAGTGCTCCTCATATACGATTTTTAATGCATAATAACACCCATGTTAATTGATCGAAAACAAAAATCATATCAATTGAAAATGTTCGTCGGTCAAGGTATTATTTTCACTAAGCTAAGAATTTTATAAACAGTAGCTTCAGAATGGTTTGAAAAATAATAAGAAATACAATGCAAAATAGTGTAATTCACAACACACAATGTCTTCAATAAAACTTCAGAATTGTTTCAATGCATTTAAAATGTATTGAAACAGTTATAAAACTGTATTGAAGCAGTTGTACAGTTTCAAAACTTTCAGCAAGTTTTAAATGTTTCGAAACAGTTTTGAAGGTATTGAAGCAGTTTCAAAACTGTTTTAAAACAAAACATACTGTTTTGAAACAGTAATGAAACCGTTTCAACTTTGCAAATCGGATAGTACAATTTTGAGTAATGATTTATATCAATTCCAGACTATTCCAACGCTATACTAATACTGTTTAGTAAGAAATGTAATATTATATCTTTGTATACTAAGTAAATAAAAACAATAAAATTATTTTAATGGAACTTCAATTCAAGCGACGCAACGTCTTGCCTTGCAGTTGAAACAAGTACTTGAAAAAAGGTAAAATACACATTTAATTAAATTTACATATAAATATATAACATAGGTAACTACAATTGCAGTCCATCTTTACACTCCTCTATTCTTTTTTCTCTTGAATGAATATGAATAGTTTTTGATAAATCATGATTATGCGACTATATTTCTCTGTTAGTAACAATTTAACAAAGTGTTACATCCTCAATAGCAAAAGCATGTTTATGCATGAGTATGTTACTCCCAAATTCGCAGAAGGAAACGAGACTTTCAAAAGAATGGAGAATTGGAGATGTTTTGAGCATACTTCTTCACATTTCGTCGATGAACGGTGAAACACGTAAAACATTGTAATCTCAAACATCAAATCAGCTAAATTTTTCAAAAGATGAAGAAAACGTTCTAAAATGTTTAAGGTAATTTTTTGTCATGTAGATTATTTTTTTCACAATTAATGCGCGACTGTTTTCCCTTACATCACATTCCCCTCTTCTCGCCAACAGTTTTACTAGAAATTAAAGCCGCTGGAATCGGGGTTACAAGTTTTTTATGATGTCAGGAATACATGAATGTGCGAACTGCGATCGTGCTAAGATCTTAAAATCACGAATCAATTTGCAAAATTTGACGAAAGTGCTTGACAAGCGATTTGATAAGAAACCTAACACTTACAATGTCATTTCACATGTGCAAGAACTTTGAACTGTTCAAGTTACATTGAACCTGGCCATCAGAACAAAAATATAAATAATACATTATCAACCAATCAAATTGCTGGAAATCTGCTGGAGCTTGGATTTCTAGCAATCTGATTGGTTTATAATAATTATGTTTGTAGTGATGAAGGCTCAATGTAAATTGAATAGCCACCACAACATCCTGTTGATCGTGTTGATTCAACAATGTGTCACAGTATACAGCAATGTTTGGGATGAATAGAGTAAACTAAACATGACAACCACGCTGGAAACTAACATTTTTATCAATTGTTTTTATTGTTACCTATCGAACCAAGTATGCTTAATGTATCATCTGGAATAACTTCACCTGATTAACTTTTCACGATGGCTGGATCGTTCCTTGTAAGTTTACCTGCAGTACTTTCCTCTTTCAACATATTTCACTTCGTATTTACGTATTATGATATGTGAATTCTATCTCAATAGTCATTTTCTGTTACAGATTTTAAGTACGCTTGAGAGATGGAATACACCGAAATATACAGCTATCCGGCGAAGACTTACGAATACATACCAAGAAGAAACTCGAAGCAATATTGAAGAGTTCAGATTCAACTACCCTTGTATTTTTACTGGCAAGCCCAAATTTATCACATTCAATTTAATATTTCCTAGTATATCTAGATCTGAATCAATTGATAATCTTTCTTAACTATAAAATCTACAAATGAACCTGAAACATAATGAAACTTAAAGGTACAATTATCTGGTCTCCGTGATGAATTTGTAAACATAGGTAACATGTCTATTTTACATGTTTTTGAGGATGGAATGTAAACTACTTTTTCTTAGGATGGTTAAGAACCAATCTGATTTCGACATGACGTATTAAAACATAAACGAAAAGCAGCGAGTTTATTTCCATTAAATGGTGATTACCTTCTCCCATTTTTTCTTTGAATTCTGTCCTCATGAAACCTTTATGAACAACTTTTCCAAATTCATCTGATTTAAATATATTAAGTCTTGGTGTAAACGTTGGTGTTATTCTTTAAGAAAACTATGCCATGTCTTTGTCAGAGATTTCAATAATTTTCTTTGTTTTTATAGCAGGATTTTTACTATCCACTGCTTCCATCATTAAAGTGATTAGGACTTTTGATTGACATTGTAATAAAATATGTGATTTGTGTGTGTTAAGTGCTGTAGGATGTAATCAAAAATTGGATTGTAGTCTGGTGACAGCTACATTTTCCTGTAAACGTTATTTACTATGATCTATCACCATGGCTGGTCTTAGGTGCATTTACACAGAGCCCTAGTCTGTTCATTTACTCAAAGCCCTTGTTTTTTTGCTAAATGTAGTTTTCAATGCACTCTATGGTGAATTTCCATCTCTGCTTTGAACTGTAGCAGAAATGATCAGTGAGTGTACCTGTAAATTTTATAACCAAAGCCAAAAAGGAATAAACTACCCCAGCTGGAACGAAAATCTGTTTCAGTTAATTCCTCTTACACTTCAAAATCAGGCTTCTGCTTCAGAACCAGTTTCGTTTCATTTTTACATATATGTTCCTTCAGCAGCTATATTCTATCAATTTGAAATTTGAAATTCTAATTTTTAAAGTTTGCTCATTTCATTCCAAACATTAAGCTAAGGCTTTTGAGCCAGGTGCCATTCATCTATTCTAAATTACTTCTAGGTATGGAACCTGCCTACATTTCATTCAAATTTTTTGGCTCTAGCTTCGAAGTCAACCTCTTAGTTTTAGAATAGCTCACGATTACTCTTACATAAGCTCCCACATTAAAGCATTTTCTATTCTAATCTTTACATTTCAACTTTGCAGCAAGGTTTTGAAAAAGTTTAGCTGTGAGAACTTCAGGCTTTGATATTTCAATGTGTGGTCAAGTGCTCTCCTTAATATGTGGTACTGTGACTTTACTGTGTACTCTGTTGAAGTTTTTTTGTCTTGTTTTTCAAATTCAGACTTAATTTGGTGAATTCATATAACCTTTTATTTTCAGTTTAATTTTTTATCCATGGTTGTAGTGTAGCACCTAAAAACATGAGCAAATTTCATTCTTTTAATCATTTTTGTTTCTGTATGTTGCTTCTTACAAAAAAAGGATCATTGTAAGAGACACTTCGTTTATCATTGTTAAGAGACACTTTCACATTTAGCAAAAGATGTAGCCATCCGAAAGGAAGAACATTTCAGTACCTGCTGCAGTTTTATTGAGGTCGTTTGTCCCTTTTTGTTCTGACAGGTGGAAGTAAATTTTTCAGGTGTGGTTTTATATCATTATTTAACGCAAACCTTATCGATTCATTGTTATAAACTCTTGAATGAAATCTGTAGGGGGTAGTTGAAATTTAAATGAACCATATTATACCTGTAGGAGCCAGTTTGCTTTAATCCAAAGCAATCCATAGCTGTTATTCAGTGAAGTTGTTACCATATTAGTTCCAGTTTCTTCAATTCGTTTTTTTGTTTTGTTTTATATCTACACGTTTTCAAGCCTAGTAACTGTAACTTAGTGTTGAATAATTGCGTATAATTTTTATTTATTCGTTGTGATTGTTACGCGTGTCATGTGTGCTTATGCTGAGTGTTCCAGTGGCAGTGAAGCTGGACAATCCATGTCAAATTATTGGAATCTGGGTGAGTGATTTTACATATCATTTTCCATATTATATTATTCTATGATTGAAAGTTTTTTTGTAGTTCTCACCTTTCAGTGCATAATGTAACCATGTTTTAAGGAATATATTGTTTGCTTTTATGTCATCCGCAATGTGATTTTTTCTATGAATCATGAGGCTGCTTCCATGTGTTGGTATAACCATTTCTTGCAGATCAGTGCACCCTAGATATGAGAACCTCATATTTATGTTTAGTTAGGATAGGCAGGCAAAAGACAGTATTTGGCTCTAGGCTGATTTCTATCCGAATTAGGCCCAAGCGAAGAGTGCTCAGAATGGTCTTCTGACGCTACAATCTGTGCTTAGCTAATTAGCAAGGTTGGAGTAGGAGTACTTAGGTCTCATCGCTGTACCTCCTGAGTATCTGAGGTCTCATTACTGTACCTCCTAAGTATGTGTAGTTAGTATGATTCTCGCCTTTCCTGTGTAACCTTCTCAGTACCTAATATGTTGTGCCAGTTTTCACACAAACGAAAGTTGGCAAGTAGTTAGTCAAAGGGATGGTGTTTGGCTCTAGGCTGAAGTCTATCCGGAGTGTAAAAGGGCATTTTGGTTAATGGCCTCTTGAAACTGCCGTGCATTCAATTTTATGTGTTGATAGATGGAGCCAGATGTTCATCTTGAGAGTTTTGATGTTAGTTTTGATGTTTCTAATCCCTTACAGCTCTGAAAAATTGAGTTTTGACTAGGTTGGATTTGGTTCTTAGTAATTTTTCAAGTTTGGTCCGCCCTTAGCTTCCTTTTTAATTTATTATGAGATGTGACTTTTAGTTTTATATTTTTCATTCTCATTGCGATTAGTTACAGCTCTTGTGATTTTTGAAAGGTTTTTGCGATTTTTTGAGTGTGTTTTGCTTGTTGAAATTGTGGATGTACTTTTTGAGGAAGAGCACTGGAGTTTGATTATATGCTTTTACAGCCTTGTGAAATTGTGTTTTTGTTTGGCTCCTCACGCAACATCCTCAATCTTTATAGTTGCATACTTTTTACATCCAAAGCATAATGCATTTTAAGTGACAGCTTTTGCCAGATTTCTAAAAAGAATTGGACAAGGGGTATGTCACTGATGGCAACCAAATTGTACAGAGCACAAACCATGGGTAATAGGCGCTTAGGTTGAAAATGAATTTGATATTTTATAGGGAAGACATCTTTGGTCAGAATTCGGTTGTACCTAAATTTGTGGGAAGGGGTACTGAGAGGCTAAAAATGGCCCATCGGTCTCCGTTAGTTTCAAGGAGAGGAATTAGGGTTTTCTCTCTTTCTAATCTTAAAAATAAGGATGTTCTACGCATATTTCTTTACAAATTCAAAAGGGTAGGTTGAAATTTGACCTTGACATGCATATGTAGTGGAGGCCATGGATGTACCTTTTTGGGGGAACCAAAAAGTAGTATTTTGTCAAGTTTGTCTCATTTTTCAGGTTCGTTCCAAGCGTATCTGTCTTACAAATTAATTTAGGTAGTTGAAATTGAGCATATACATTTAGTAAAAGATCTAGAAGTGTCTGAGGGGGAGGGGGCGATTTTTCAGCAGAATTGCGACCTCTCACAGCACCCAGAAAGTAGTTTTTTGCAATGCGTTTCTCATTTTTTGGGTTTGGTTCACGTGTATCTCCCATCCAAAACGAGCTGAAAAGTATGTTGAAACCTGATGCACCTTTTGGGAATTTCGACTTTTTAACCTCATTGCCACACCACCATCACACTCCCTCCCGAAGCTTGAAAGAAATAATTTTTTTGATTGGTTTTTCTTATTTTTTAGTTTGTTCCGTGCATTTATCTCCTTTCTAAATTAATCCAGGAATTTTAAATTTGATATGTTAGTTCAGTAAAGGATCATAAAATAATGTGCTTGTAGATGGTTTCGGTTATTCACACTAATTTGATCAATCTGCGTCCTGTGGCATATCCAAAATTTATCGAATTCCATTTATTTGTTTTCAAGAAAATGTAACCAACAGGGCTGAAATTTCTCAGAAATGGTAAAAATTCCGATTGAGCGTCTTTTCAAATGGATTCAATTGTTCCATTACTTCAAATCCACATAATTCTTTGAAACACGCTTCATAATTTCTCATTTGTGACCTTAAAACGAAAAAATAATACAAAATTCATAAAAGATTGAATTCATGGAGGCAGAACATTTATTTAATCGATCAAAATGTATCATCAGTCTTATTCGAAAATGTGCAGTTTCAAAATTTAACCCCTGCACAATGGGGGGAGTGGACCTCTAAAAAGGTGATTTTGGGGGCATGGTCCGAATCAAAAACATTCGACGGATTTGGGTTGAGGTACTTTCCCCGATGTCGAATATGTAATTTTTTCCGTTGCATCCTGCACAACTGCATTCTATTGCACTTGAATTGCGATTTTAAGGCATTTTGGATTTTGACGGTGAAACAGCTCATCTTATCCAAAATATAGGTGAAAACCAAAAAATACTCGTTAATTTTGTTGAATGAAACCATTTAAAGTCGATTCCTGCAAAAATTAGCAAAAAATTCCACGCCCTATGCGAAGTAATTAAAATAAACAGGTTGATCACCCCATCCCTTCACCAAAATTAAGCCATAGAATACTTGCTGAAAAATAGCGATGTGATATATCAAATTAGGTTAAAATTTCGCGCTGAATTCGGAAATCATTTTTGATTTTGACCCCCCCCCCCTGATGGAGTTCTGATCCCAAAATTGAATTTGAGGGAGAAACTGAAGTGGCATCATTTAGATGGAATGTAATTGGAATTTACACAAATCAGACAATTGCGGCTGGTTAGTTTCAACCTTCAGCATATCTTGCCCCCCCTAAAAAATTTCCAACCTCCATTCCACCCACCCCCGCTAAATTTTAATATAAACATTCATTTAAAAACAGCCATGCGGCATATTGAAATGGTTGAAAATTTCGCGCTGAGTTTGAAAATGGTAATAATTTTTGAATTTGACCCCTCTCGGTGGAGTTTTACCACAAAACTAAAATTTGAAGGGGAAAAATTAATAATTGACTTTCCATCAATTTTATTCTTTAAAAAAAAATTATAAAGAAAAAAAAGGATAAGTCAGATTAAAAAATTACTACTGTTTTTGTACTCGGCGCGAAAATTTAAGGCATTTTTATATGTTGCGAGGTTATGCTATGAAATAAATGTTTTCATCAGACGTGATGCTCCGCGAGAAGGGGGGAGGAGCAAGGGATGGAAATTTTTCCGAGTTGATACGTGCTGCAATATTGGAACTGATTGACTGCTACAGTCAAAGCCAATTATTCATTTTTCTTCCTTCAAATTGTAGTTTTGGGGCAAAACTCCACCGGGGGGGGGGGGGTTAAATTCAAAAGTTATTACCATTTTTGAACTCAGCGTGAAATTTTAAACCATGGGGGGGGGGGGGGGGGTAAATTAAAAAATTATTACCATTTTTGAACCCAGCGTGAAATTTTAGGCCATTTCGATATGCCGCATTGCTGTTTTTAAATGAATGTTATTATAATTTGGTGGGGGTTTGGTGGGATGAGGGTTGGAAATTTTTTGGGAGGGGCCAAGGTATACTGAGAGTTGAAACTAATCAGCCGCAGTTGGCTGATTTGTGTAAATCCCAATTACATTTCATTTACATGGTGTTACTTCTTCAGTTTCCTTCTCGAATTCAAGTTTGGGGAAGAACTTCATCGAGGGAGGTCGAAATCAGAAATGATGATGATTTTTGGATTCAGCGCAAAATTTTAACCTAATTTGATATATCACATCGCTATTTTTGAGCCAGTTATGGTTTAGTTTTGGTGAAGGGATGGGGTGACCAACCTGTTTATTTTCATTATTTCGCAATGTGCAGGAATTTTTCGACCATTTTTGCGGAAATTGACTACAAAATTGACGAGTATTTTTTGGTTCTCAGCTGTATTTTGAATAAGAGAGCTGTTTTACTGTCAAAAATCGTCCAAAATGTACAAAAATTGTACTTAAACTGCAATAATAGAATGGAGTTGTGGAGGGTGGAACTGGAAAAAAATTACATATTCGATGTCGGGGGAAGTACCTCATCCCAAATCCGTCGAGTTTTTTTTGGTTCGGATCATGTCCCCCAAATCACCTTTTTAGGGAGTCCATCCCCTCCCTGCCGATAGTATCAACATTTCGGCAGCTTAATTTTTTTGGTTCGCGAAAAAGATCGCTGGTTGAATACTTTTCGCGTTTGGATCGTAGACTATTTTGTAATTCACAGTAAGCTCGCGGCGGGTACGAGTACATTAATAAATGCGCGATGCTAATTTCCGAACGACGACGAGTAAATTTCAAAAACTAAAAGTTTTAATAAGACACATTTTACGAAATTCGGATTGGCAACCAAGTACCTATGTACAACGTCGGCGATGGTGGCTGCGACAAGAAGCCTAGATACGACGACATTATTCCCTGTAACAATATATTTCGTTCGGTGTTAGAGAAGAGAGAGCTCAGCGATAGACGAAGAAGAGACACGATACCGCAGAAAAAACCTAGGTCGGAATCGTATCGTGTATTTAGAAACGAAGGGCGGGAAACTGGTGCTCGTCCTCGTCCTCGTATATGTCGAGACGATCAAGTTTGTCATCATATTTATAATTAGTTTATTTAATACGAGGCACGAATAGTTAAAACGATAAAGATGATCCGTTTCCGTTTGATATACCGATCCGTTAGCTTAGCTACATATTTCAGTAATGGTTGATATGCTTAAGACTTTTGGCATTTGCAACTACTATCTACGTGTACATAAGTAGTAGGTAGATTGGTGGCAAGTCAAGGTAAACGGTAAGTTGAGATTATTGCGTTTTAATTCCTTAAAGCGACGATGACGATGACGATGGCGACACAACACGACACGACGTTTCCTCTCAAAGATCAAACACACGTTATCATTACGTTACAGGGGAGGGGAGGGGAGGAGAGGACGATGCGATGCTGTTTTTACTTTTATACGCTGCATACTACATACAGTAGATTTCTGCTTATCCCAACAGCTGTATTATCCGAACTAAAAAAAATTCTCCCTCATATCCGGATTTTTCGATTATCCGAACAAAATCCGCATTATACGACCAAGTGTAAACGAATATGCATTTGTGATTACGCAGCACAACACATTACAGATATGTTGTAACGTGTTTGGGGCTGTGTGGCGCCAAGGGAATTGCCATACCATAGATCTTATATATATACTACGTATATGGACTGCTAATTCTTATCAATCTGCGTTGGTGAAAACTGAAAAGTCCACACCAACAAAACACGGGTTTAAGATATCAGTTTGGTGTATAGAATTATATTTTTATTATTTTATTATGAAATAAAAATCGAACTGTAGAGAATTTTTGAAACATGTTTTTTTAAAATCAATTTACGATTTCATTCAATCAACATTTGAATACTCATGATGTTTCTGATATGAACATTTTAGTAAGTATGAAATGTAAATTAAATATGTCATGATGTAGAACTTTAGTATTTATTTTTTTAAATGATACAATTGTTGAAAAACTGATGTAATTATTGGTGACGAATATTTTTGTCCAGCTCACTGATTCGTTTGCACACATATTTCATCCTCATCTTTACATAAATATCAACCACCAGTTCAGCAATGCGATCATCAAACATTTCAAAGATACCAGCTTCCTCCAGGTCACATAAAATATGATTTATGATCACTGGTATCTTTTTTTCGTTCAATAATTCGGTTTCATGTGCGCGTACTTCCTTTTCAATTTCCTGGCAAACTTGAACCAACATTTCACCAGGTATAATCAATTTGCCTCTATTTTTCAAAGTAATGAAATCAGATCGGTTCGATGCATCTTTCAAAGCTTCAATTTCCCTCATTAAACCTTGCTTCTTGTCCATCAGCTTCCGTAGAATGAACTCAGCTATAACTCGTCTAGTTCAAATTCAGCCACACTGCAGTTCAAGATTTCATCAGCTGTAACTGAATGCAGTGACTCTTCTGTGTGCTGCAAATATACACTGTTTCCAGATAAGACGGATTTTATTGAAAGAACTCCAATGTCATCATCATTGGCGCAGTTGGCATTTTCCGAGACACGAATTTCATGGTGAATGAGCA